>PPJX02000012.1:0-208261 GCA_003705915.2 Lipomyces lipofer | reverse complement strand
AACCTAGCTTGAAGCCAAGTCTAAAAAGCGCAACGCACTGTCGGTAAGGTAATTCGACGATTCACAATTCCATCACCAGCAACCCTGCCCCTGTGTTCGGATAATCTAGCTCATATGACGTCGCACGGAACAAAAGGCAAAGGTACAAAACCTGCGACCCAAACGCCATACTACATAGCGATAGGAAAAGAACTTGACTCGCGCCGTCTAGAAATGCAAGACGCCCGTCGTCCCTCACACGACGCAAAGAACAGATTTTTAACTTCCATAAACAATCGCCAACTCAGTTTATAAATTTATATCCAATGAAATATTGAAAAAGATCGCAAGATAAAATAATAGACAGTGTAGCGCATAACATAACAAGATGTAGCATGTATGTACAAAAAATTTAAATAATATGTATAGTAATATAAATGAAATCAAGGAGCAAGCATAAATAAACAGGCACACAAGTTTAACTGCGAATATAAAAAAATTTCCAAACGCGTGTCCTACTCCTTCCTTGAAACATACATTGTACACATACATCCATATAAATCCCAAACACCTTTCTTCCTCCCCAAACCATACACGGCACTACATGACCTTCTTGCTTTTCAACAACCATCATCACTCCCCCGTCTCCTCAACTGCTGCCTTTTCCTTCCAACTAAGCATGTCGAGCTAAGAAGCGCGGACGACCACCGCTCGTAGACGTCCTCTGGAACATGCACCCGCCACCCAACGGCCTTGAGAAATGCTATCTCGTTCGCGTTGATTTCGGACGTGGGCAGCCCCGAGATCTTGCTCCACGCGAGAGCGGAGTAGTTCTTGTCCTGGAGGTATTTGCTCGCGAGAATCAGGCTGGTGAGAAACGCGCGACGGCCGCAGTGCTGGAGCGAGTCCGTCGCAATGAACTTGCTGGGGTCGATGATGGCCGGGCGCAATAGCACGATGTAGTACAGCGCGACCTGCAGCGTCGAGTAGCTGGTACGTGAGCGACGGAGAGTTTCCTCGATGAAAGTGCGGAGCGGGAGGATCTGCTGCTGCGCATCGACGGACTCGTCAACGCGGGAAGACGGCCATATTCCTTCGATCATCATCGCAGCGGAATCTGGTCGTGTTAGCAGGCGAAGTCGGAATTGAGCTCGAGAGACGACGATAGCATACCAACTAGAGAGTCGACGAACGCTCCTCTTCTATCAACAGGGCGCACGGCATGTGCCGATTTTGCACATGAGGCTCCAAACGACGCGGATTTCTCGACGCGAGTAGCCTTGGAAGCAGACAAGCAGACAGGCTTCTGCTGCGGACGAGAGACAGTTCCGCACGAGGTGGAGTGTCTTCTGTGGAGAACGACTCGCAAAGGCTTGGCTGGGGACGACGACGCCGACAAAGACGCGACAAACTCATGGTTGGGCCGCGAAAGGAGGTCCAGCGCCATGTCCACCGACTTCTGATGCGCCTGAGGCTGCAACTGCGGTTGTTTGCGGGTCTGCGACAGCGGCAGAAACGACTGTGCGTGGAGCTCGAGCGGCGACGAATCAGAGCTGCGGATCGACGAGGCAGACGACACCGACGACGACAGCGTGGGTGTGTATTCATCAAACGACGACGCGGACGAAGATTCAGACGACGACGCGGACGACGGGCCGTCGATGTGCTCTAGCACGGCGACTGCATGCTTCAGACTGGTGAGGTCGGTCGCGGCAAGCCGAATGATGTCTTCCGATGATGTGGGTGCCTTAGGCACGACCTCCGTGATGGAGACGGCCACGGCAGATGTGCCGGTTTGAATCATGTGTGGTGATGGTGGTATTTTATGACGAGATCCGTTACGAGCGCACAAACGATGTGTACGCAATAGTAGACGGGGTGAAGCGAACTAAGAGCGTATCTTAACTAGCAACAGACGAAATCCGAAACCCAAAATATGAACCGTAGAGATAACAGACGACGAGACACAATAGGACACAGCACCGGAGATAACCCAAACAAAATGTATGTAGGAGTGGTGAGATATGTGCGGTGTGTGCTATTGTGAGTGACTGTATTGTAGAAATCGTAAAATAGTCGAGGTGACCAGAACTGAACCGTATGACAAGTAGAAAACCGAGAGAAGTAGGGGGGGAGATCGACGACCCACGCTAGTCAGAGACTGCGAGCAACGACGACCGTGAAAAAAGGACTCGCGAGACCTTTACTAGATTCAAATAGACACAATAAAGAGCATTCAAATGCGCTGAAGAGTGCTTTTGCTGAACGACACAAACCCGAGTAACTCCGAGCACAATCACGCAGAGATCTAGGGCTCGATAATGTAAACCAACAAGTAAAACACGGACGGCAACACCGTACGAGACTAGCAACGATCTATATCCTTTCTTCGTTCCCCAGTGGTAGTGGTGATAGATAGCAGAAGCGCGAGTCCTTACTTAAAAGGAGGCGACAGCGACGATCTGCATAGAAGACATAGTGGTACAAGCTGAATTAGAATAAAATAAGAATGCTGCAGTGCTAGGCAAGCAAAGGCGGTAAGAGATATAAATCGAAAGGGTGGCAACTGAGGCGAAGGGGTGACTAACGCGACGCTTTAGCGGTGAACAGCGGACGGAGACGTAACTGCGATACCGGCGTACGAGGAGAGGTGGCGACGAAGTAAACGACTCTGTCGTGAAAACTGCTGTCGTCGGCGGCGTCACTAGAGGGGGGAAGGTACACGAGGCGAGAGGGAAAATGACTAGGGCGCGGAGGACAGAGTAATTAAAGAGGCCCCAAGGCCAAAAGCGTGTGGCGGCGGCGGTGACTTTGCTCGCCGCACCAAAGTCGAGAAGTCAGTCTACGTTTATTCCGGTGCGCACTTCGCAAGCCACGAGGCCCTTACATATGACATATGCGTGCTCTCAGTGCGAAGATGACCGCATGCCGCAGGCGCCACCGCGTAAATGTTATCCCAAAATAACATGATATTTCAAAGCCCTTACCCTACCCGGTGGGAGTAGCGCGAACAGGAGCCCTAACCCACATGTATTGGCCAATCACCGTACGTGCCGAAAGTGAGTCAAGGGAGATGGGCAGTTACGCAGCGCCTGAGCGGGCTAGCCGGCTTTAGTCGGCATCGGGCACTATGCGGCTCATTGGAAGGTTACACACTGAGCCACGAAAACCGGAAACCCAAAATCGCTTGCTTCGATTACTCTTTCACGCATGCTGCGGTCATATGACATGAGGATGTATTTCGCAGTTAATCTGTCTTATTACTCTTATACCGGTATTTTATGAGTATTGGTTTTTGCTTACGCAGGCAGTTTTTTGGCGATTTATCGTCGTGGTACGTCGTTCCTCGCTTGCTGCAGTCTCTGCGCCGCCGGTGCAAATTGAAGGATCGTCCGTCCCACAAACTTATATCCGAGCCCTATCTTGCCGTCTTCCACCTAATACTATCCCAATTCCCAGTTTTTTTTGCAGCCGTTAAAACACCACATAAAATGTACCGCAATCGAGGTAAAATCCAGGACTACAGTGTGGCATATTTTATCCGCCTGCTTCGTCATAGAGAGCCCGACGGTATGTTCTTGTTGCCCAATCTCGATGTATGGTCTCGGCACTTTTACCTTAAGATGGACCAGCGCGCCTTCATGACAAACGAACTGCTACTCCAGACCCTGACCCTATAGACCCCACCCAGTCGTTCGCCGTGCGAACCTTGGAACCGCTTGCCGTAGACGGCTTAGTGCAGTCGGACAGCGCCGATGCATATGATCTGCTCCCCACGGCTAAGGTGACTCGTGAGGAAAGTCGGGGTTAGGGCGACGGTGACGGCGACGGCGACAGAGGGGACATACTCGGGCCCCGCCGCGCGCCGCGCGCGGAACTCAAGAGCGGCTATGTATATCGATGATTGGAGAGCAGTCAGGAAAAGGTTTGTGGTTATGTCGAACTATGTCGCCTTATGAGAGTTGAAGCGATGTAGCACTTTGCTTGCGATCTTGGCGATAGCTTGGCAATGAATACCCAATGCGAAAACAGATGAGTAGATTGCGTGTTGAGGAGTTATAGTTAATGTGAATCAGGCGGGAGGCGTAGATGTTGCATTCAAGATCATGTGGAGTTCAGATGACGATTGTGGCTTCGAATATAAGAAATGGTCGGTGATTGTACTTCTAGAGTTTAGATTTTAACCTTTGAGACCAACCGTGGCGTTCTGGATGGTGGCTACTTACTGATTTGCAGTGTCATACATTGGTGTTTAATAGTGGCTTCCTTGCACCATTGCAAGCCGTGGATGTAAAAAAAAAGGAATACACTCATTACCATTCATACATACGTCCATCTATCTACCACATCTTCATTCGATCCGCGAAATATATCCATAGAATTAGACATAAAAAGTCGCACAATAACAACGCTAGAAAAAAGAAAACACCGTCCACCCCACACATGAAATTAACAAAAACAGACATCATGCGAACCCCGCAAACAAGATAACGAGGCAAAAAAAGAATAAACCAAAACACGATAGCCCATAAACAAAATCATTTTCCTTGTACGTTGTATATCTACTCATCGTATCAACATAACCCGTATCATCCGTATTATTGTCATAGCCGATTTCCGTTTATCCCGCTCTTCAATTTAATCTGAACATCATCATCAACGTTCCCCCGCCCCACGACGCCCCCGCACCCCTTCACCAACGCATGTCTCTTCAGAGCGTCTTTCCGCGAAAACGTCTTTTCGCAGTTCGGACACGGGAACGGCTTCACGTCGAGATGTATGCGCTTGTGCCTCTTCAGGTCATGGTTTCGATTGAAGCTCTGGGGGCACTGGTCGCATTTGAAAGGCCGATATTGCAGTGCTTGTTGCTGATGTTGTCCTGATGGCGTTAATAGTGGTGGGGGCCCTAAGGCTGCGTGCGGATGGGAGTGCGGATGAGGAAGCGAGTACGCGCCTTGTGCTTGCGACGGGTAGCGCAGGGGGTCTAGAGCGGATGTGAGCGCGGACCGGGGTGCGGAGAGGGAGGGGCGGCGTTGCAGAGGTGGGGGATGAACTGCTGATGATTGGAGCGCCGAAGGCCATTGCGGGTAGAGGTCAGGGTAGTATTGCTGTGTCTGTTGCTGCGTCTGGGAGGAGTAGCTGTTGGGGTATTCTGGCGGAGAGGGGAGGAAAGACGATGCTGACGAGGCGTTGGAGGTCGCGGAGGGCGAAGGTTGGTGGTGGTGATGAGGATGCGCGTGTGACGATGGCGGGGGCAACACGGGGCCGTAACCAGAGTTGGCAGAGTAGTATGATGAGGAGGCTGCAGCTGCGGCAGCAACCGCAGCGGCTGTTGAGTACGATGACGCGGCATATGGGGAAGAGGCGGTGGACGTTAATGACGGGAGTGTATACTGCGTCGACGTTGAAGAGAACGAAAAGCGCCGTGGCGATTCGTGTGCAGCTGGCGACGTTACTGGCGCTCCCGTTGATGAGGAAGACGACGCTGCAGCCCAATAATTTATCGAGCTGTTAGGATAAGACGACGACTGTTGCTGTTGCTGTTGCTGCTGCTGCTGATACTGGTGATACTGGTGAAAGCCATCCGTGTTCGACGAAACCGACGACGACGCTGACGAATCGTACGTCGGCGGTGTCAACAAACTGCTGCTGCTGCTCGACGCGCTGCTGTTATTTCCGCCCAGCGGCGGCGACACTGGTGGATTGAGCAGATGAAGCGACGGAAGATTGTTGACATACGGGCGACGCAGGGCGATGGGGCTGGATGAGTCGTCGTCTTTGATGTTATGGTGAATGGGGACGGCAAGATGCGTAGTTGCGGAGTAGTCCCCGGATGAGCTGGGCCCGTCGCGTACGGATGACATTATGGCGTTACTGCTGCTGTTAGTGCTGCTGCGGGAGTAAGAGGAGTACGCCGGGGGGTCATGTGGAGAAGGCAGCAGACTCGACGATAACGGCGGCGGCAGTAGTGATAGTGAGGTTGCCGTGACGGATGATGCCAAAAATGGAGCGCGCAATTTAGGTCGCGCGCTACAATGTCGTTACAGTAAAGAATGAAAGGGGACTTTATTGTTGAGGAAATTGGCGGAAAAAAAACAAAACCGGGGACAACAAGGTGCAGAGAAGTAATATATATCGAAGCGCGATTGCCTTCGAGGCCCACTTTGCCGATACGCACTCATGCACACATCCACTGATTTGCGTCCGGGTCTGCCGCCGCAAAGATGTTGACCCACAGATAGATAGGGCGCTCAGGGGAGGTAGCCCTGGCCCTGGGACGTGACTCTGCGGGCGGGTGCATCTCAAGGCTTAGGTGTCGCTAGTAGCGTGCACAATGCCTGTGTCCAATGCAGAGCGTGGAACGGAGGGCGCGATAGCCACTCGTCACCCGCGATAGCGATCGGGGAAGAGTACGCCGATCGGTGCGGAATAATCTGCGTGGCAGGCGCCCCAGCATGCCGTACCGGGTACGCCGGTTTTAAGGTTTGGCACCGCAGCTTCGCACCGGCGGACAAGACAGAAAGAGGCAGTTTGATGAGCGCACGGGTCCCACAACGCGAGAGTCAACGCCGCTTGACTGTACAACGAGAACGATAAGACGTCTCTGGTGCCCTGTGCTTTCGTCTGCCGTGCTGTTGTTATCTATTCACATGGAATAGTGGATTTTGCCTGGAAGAATGGAAGGAATGCGATGTGAAATGTAATTGGAATGCAATTCAGTGACTGCAATCTAGCGAACTACGGCGTGACTGCGAGTCGGCCAGTAGCCACAGTGCCACCAACCGGGGTGACTGACAAGACAAAATACATGCAGGCGAGACGAGATCCACCAGTCAATAGCCAGCCATCAGCCCTCCCGCCACATGCATCGCTGCCCGTTATCAAACCAGCCCAGTCTTCTCTTCTCTTGGCCTTCGCGTCAAAAGGGTTCTTACATACGGCCTGCCAATCGTTGCGGTAAATGCCTGCCAATCACGTCAAACCAATTCATTCCGCTAAACTTAAATGTAGTCCATGAGTAGACAGCGATCCACTTCCTTTAATTCCGTCAAAAAACTATCGCCCTGTCGAGAATCTGCACGCCATCCGCATCGTCGTGAGTCCGGTCTGTTACAAGTCGCGCCAGGTGCGTTCAGTTTGGTTCCCAAGTAAGCCGAGAAAATGGCTAGCGGCTCAAGCAAAAACACTGCACAAGACGCGGGGTTCCGACTACTTAAGCCATCAGGGGAACGGAACTGCTGGGTGGCTTCAGCCAGAAACCTGCTCGCGGAGCGGGCGGCGTGGTGGCGTGGGTGGAGGCGTCCGTCATGTCGGTCGGACCCAAGCCACCAATCCGTTACCGACGGTCTCGGTCTCTCGCTGTGCGCTTCGGTTACCGCTGAGATATGAAAACTTGACCCGACATTGCAAATGTGTAAGAAAACAGAGCCGGCCAAGGCTAAGTGGTGCACGACCTTTCCTTTTGGTTCCACACGAACCATGATGGGAGCCCACGCGACTCATCTCGTGCATGACGGATACGCTGTTATCGCCACGTGGAATGACGATTATCACCGTTACAGAACCGCTGTTGGTGACGACTGTGCTATCCGAAGTTTGACTTTTTCGACAAGGCATGCCCCAGTGGAGCTCACTACATTCTTTACCCGACGACATGCGAAGCACGGAGCACCATTTGTCTCGCGGAATTAAATATGTCGTAGACATTTTAAAGTCTAGAGGGCTCTTTTCTTCACCTCGAACAATTGATTTACAGAAGCGATAGGCTAATGGGCCTTCAGCGTCTAGCGGCAAAAAGGCGATCGGTTTTTGCATGATGTGTTATCCGGTCTAATTGTACAGTTGAGATCCAAATATAGGTCTACGACCCAACTTAGCTGCGTAAGTCTATATAATAGAAACTCACAATGCCATCAATAATTAGTCTGCTACCTTGTAAATTAGATATTGCTCTTTCTATACGAATGTTACCGATTCAAAATAATATTACCTTTGTCCATTGTTGAAATCAGTTTGTGAACAACATTAGGGCGCCCCAATCTTCAGTAAATAGGCACTCGGTTTCCTTATCTCACCCAGCCTCGCTCCTTAACCTGTTGGCGCGTAGGCATGTAATCCCCTCTCGTCCTGGAACGCCCGCCCAGGGACGGATGCAACCGTCCGCAGGCTTATCAGAAACGCCACACCCAATAATCCTCATCGATCTCGAGCGACTACGAGCAAAGCTTGCACATCTGACGGGTTCTAACTTGCCACTCCGCGCGCATGGCGGTGGAAGACGAGAAGAACGCCACGCGGGAACAACCAGATGTGCCCCGAAGACATGATGTATAAAGATTTTCCGCGAGTTTCATATTTGATCTTCAGGAAATTAAATCTTTGTTTTCAACCATTCTGACCTCGAACTTTGCCTTCGGCTTGCCTTGCCATCGGACTTAAAGATCTCAAAGAACGCTTTTAAGACGTGATCCTTGTTAAGGTGCTTAATATGATCTCGGTGCATACATCGTCCAAATACATTTGCTTGAATTCTCCGTGCGCGGCACCGTGGTTCGTTCTTAAATGCATCCTAAGAGAACCCGATAAAATTATGTCCAATGGGGTAGTGATAGAGTGACCCAAAAGATTCCATTTACTCCATTACCCCCAGTTATGCGTGATATCCCAACTATATACCAAACTAACAAAAGTTCACTAGGTTCTTATTATTGCCGAGACACCGCCTCGTCTTCCTCATCGCAATAACCGTCACTCTTTCTGAACCCTATCCTCTTCTTCGCCAGCAAAAGTTTCATCTTTCGCCATCATTGATGTCGTTGATACCCTTCTTTTCCTTTCTCCGCCCAACCGTCGTCCGATCCGGAACCACCACAAACCATGAGACAGCACGATTCCAGCCTCCATGACCGGCATGAGTGCATACAGAACTATACCGAGATAGTCAATCTGCTTATCCTCTCCTTGAGGCACCAACAGACTGGCAAACGAAAACACTGCGCCCGCGCTATCGATTGCCAAAAAAAAATATTGATACCCACAACCTGACCCTGCCGTCGCACAAGGTCGATGTACGGTGGGATCAAGCCCAGAGCGATAAGTCCAGCGGCGAAGACACCGATTACAAGAAGAGGCCAGCATGTCGGGCTAGGGTTACTTTTATATAACGTCGAGTTCTGGAGGGTAACGACAGCAGCTACTTGTAACGCGCCGCAGAATCCCGACATGCCGACAACCCAGGCGATCGTTTTCCAGTACGGCATCTGGTTGCCATAGTAGAGACACTGTGCCCACGCTATAAGTGAAAGTGCGGCAAAAATTTCGGGCTGGACCATGAGTGGGATATTAGGTCTCTGGACGAGGAAGTACATGCCGAAGAGAACGCCAGCGAATGCCCAGAGGAGAAACATAAGGTGTGGAGGGCCCTCAGCAGATTTTCGTCGGTAGTTAGTGACGATCTGGGGTATGAGCTGGACACACCAGAGGACGGTGCCTATCGTGCCGAGGACGGTGCTGGCCTGGAGAGAGATTGTTATTGCCGATAAGCAACAAGAAAACAGATATTGAGGACCGACCGTTCCATCTGAGGTTTCCATGCTGATATTATGTAGTTTTCGGACAAATGAAATGTATGGATTCCTGTTCCCGATAGGATATTACACCAAGATGCCGAGACTCAGTGAAGGGACCTCGTCAAAGAAGAGAGAGAAGGAGCCTCCATATAAGACAACCGCTGCCCCGCATGTCCCTACCAACGAGGCTCCAACGAGAAGCACTGGCTGACGAACACATTTGTCATTCAAACCAGGTCGCTCCCGTAGACCATGTCATTCTGGACCGTGGGGTAATCGGTCGTTGTAATGCATGTCATCGCTCACAGCTCATTGACACATGGGTTGTCTAACCGCTAGTGCCATCACCATTCCCCAGGACCAATTCTCAGGGACAGATCACGTGCCAGTCAATGCTTTTCAAACACCTCGCGGACTTCTAATAGGTGGCTTCCCGTACGACCCGATTTATCAAAATTTCTTTAGATGCCCCAAGCCTCAACTATTACCTTCCTCTACTGTAATTAAATTCCCAAGACACATCCAGCCGGCGCAACCCTATTAAGTGTTGTTCCGAATGATGGGTGTGGAAGTGCGCGGTAATTGCCGAAGCAGGCAGTGACGGATAGATGATGCAGACAGGTTGATGGATAGTGTGGTGACGAAGAAGACGAAATAGAGATTGCAATGTCGACTGCTGTGCCGACGACAAGGGGGACAATTACTGGGATCCGCTGAGCAAGCTAGCAACTGTTGTGTGTCCTCCGAGGAGAAGGGAGAAGGACGACTGCTACGAATCGTCCGAGGAGAGACGAACGTTTATGGATCAATGTAATGGATCAACAAAAGAAGGTCTGCTGGGGTTCTGGGTCAAAGATTGTTGGGTCTCCGAGGAGAAGGATGTGGTCGAGATCAAAGAACCGGCGACCGAATTTTGCTACACGAATCCATTCCACGAGCGAGTCAGAGATATCTTTCTTGCTGAGGATGACACTGAGAATATCGCAGGATGTTGCAAAGAGGGATCAGCCCACTGATAATGGCTACGAACGTAAACTAGCTTTCATTGTAATAACTGGCCAGGAAGAAATGTACCATCTCACCGAGAAAAAGGACACTCCTCTCCGTAGAAGCGCAGGCCAAAATCTCAATCGCTTATGATCATGTGGACTTTTAGCATTCCAGTACCAGGTTTAGGGCTAATACGCGATAGTGGCCAAATCTGGACGCGTCAGTTTCGCGTCAACGCGTCGGCAAACAGGAATTCAGACCGTCAAGGTATCACAGTTGATTCGTCAAATCCAAGTGCGCACCATATATTTGACACTACAAATAAATGATATTTTGCAAATTTGTCGTAATTTATGCGTTTGGTCCTTTCAGAGATACTTTCGTTGAAAATGAGGTCACTGGAATTCGGCATTGACGCGATCGATTAAAAGAGCAAGATCGCAACATCGAGTGGTCCAAATCTCGAATAAAATTCATCTCGTCCCATCCATGGCCCCATTAGTTTTTTTTTTTTTTCGGCGGATGCAACTTAATCTTGTTCTTCCTGGTAAGCAATCTAGCGCTCAACGGACGCAACATTCCAGTCGGCAGCCCTGCATGTTGGCGCGCATATGTCTTGATGTCGCCCGTCGACGGCAGGCGCGGATGGGATTACGTCTGAGCAAATTATGAATAAAATGAAGGAACTATTTAAAAATAATCTGCGATATATCAGTAATTTGTTCTCGGAATTGGCATGCGTGTCATGTAAAGCAATTTTTGACAAGCATCGTTTGGTTGTCGGCGTTGCTTTGGTGACATATTTGTTTACAGGGCGTAGGGCTTACTTGGCTCACACTTTGTGTTCACTACGTTCCCGTCTGCGCAGCGCCACAAAACGGTCAGCCGGTCTCTAGAGTCGATCGGAAACCTGAATTTGTTCTCACATCTGTATCACCATTCACTCTCTTCACACTATCTGCTCGAGTGGGCCTTTTCATTTGTTCTTGTTCTTTTTGGATATTCTTGCTTTCGTTACTCCAATCATATAACGGCATCAAATCTACACGCCGCGTGATTGACACCCTTTTTGGCGTGACATTTTTTGAGTTCAATCGATCGAAACAATGCCGCCGCGTCAGATTCACTCGCAGACGCGTCCGACAAGTCGTGTTCTGGGGGAAATCACGAACACAAGTGCTAGCAGCACAGCCGAGTCATTGGGGCCAGGGCCGACGTCAATAAAGAACCCGTACGCGACGGGACCATCGAAAGTATCCTCTGCGATTCAGCATTTCTCTCGCATGACTGCCACCGCGGCAAACGATACCGCGAAACTTGTGATCTTGCATCGGAGTGAGAAAGGTGCTGACGATGAGGGTTGTGGGAATTTGCAGCAGCAGCAGCAGCATCAACAGCATCAAAGCGACACGGAAGCTCAAGTATCGTCTTCGCCGATAGAGTTTTCAGAAGACGAGCAAGAGGAAGCAGAGGAGGATTGTGCTCCCGTGAATAAACGTGTCTCACAGGCATCCACAGCGACAAACAGTTCCTCCAATTCGCGCCGTAAGACGCATGTCGGACCGTGGCGCCTGGGGCGTACCCTAGGAAGAGGCAGTTCTGGTCGCGTCAGACTGGCAAAGCATGCTCGATCGGGCACGTTGGCCGCCGTTAAGATCGTACCCAAGTCTGCTGTATTCGACGAGGAGCAAGACGTGGAGAACAACAATAAGGGCGGGAAGAAGGGGAAGGATGCGGCTGGACTGCCATACGGGATCGAGAGAGAGGTTATCATCATGAAGTTGATTGAGCATCCGAATGTGATGGGCTTGTTTGATGTATGGGAGAACAGAGGAGAGTTGTATTTGATTCTGGAATATGTAGAGGGTGGGGAGTTGTTTGATTATTTGATCAAGAAGGGACGACTCGAAGAAAGCGAAGCGGTGCATTATTTTAGACAGATTATTTGGGGCATGGATTATTGTCATAAGTTTAACATCTGGTATGCATATTTGATCTGGAATTTCTGTTGCTTGATCTAACCAATTGTAGTCATCGCGACTTGAAGCCGGAGAACCTGCTCCTCGACAAGCATCACAACATCAAGATTGCAGACTTCGGAATGGCGGCTTTGGAGGCTTCTGGCAAGATGCTAGAGACGTCGTGTGGGTCTCCCCATTATGCGAGTCCTGAGATTGTAGCTGTACGTCGTCCATTGTTTGTCTTAGCTTGGTCAGTACTTACCATGTCTTGCAGGGGAAATTTTATCATGGTGCTCCATCCGATATCTGGTCTTGCGGAGTCATTCTCTTCGCCCTCTTGACTGGACACCTCCCCTTCGATGATGATAACATACGAAATCTCTTGATGAAGGTACAAGCCGGGCGCTTCCAGATGCCCCCTGACCTCTCTATCCACGCAAAGGACTTGATTTGGCGCATCCTAAAGACTAATCCGGATGAACGTATCACCGCTACTGATATTCTCGAGCACCCCCTTTTGAAGAAGTATCCATCGGCCAAGACCCCAGCACAAACATTGTCACCATGGCTTCGTGTGGACAGACCTGTCGCTTCCTATGACGAAATCGACCTTGAGATCGTGAAGAATTTGCAGATACTCTGGCACGGCGAGGATAGGAATGTGATTATCAATCGGCTTTTGTCGCCAGAGTATGTTGTGACCCTTGGCTCGTATTTAGGATATTTGTTTGTTGACACTTTCGCAGCCCCAACTCCGAAAAGACGTTCTACAGCCTGTTGATGAAGTATCGTCATGATCATTTGGAGGACCACTCAGGAGAAATCAGCCCGAAGTCGTCGCCTCTCAGATCGAAGCCTTCTCCTTCGAACGTGAAGCTGTCGGCCCGTGGCAGAGTCAAGGCTCATCAGTCATCTACGCCGAATAAAGGCTCCGCAGGAACTACGTCAGGAGGCGCTAATGGCAAGCACAAAAAAACCTCAAGCAGAAGTTCGACGATTTCCGTCGCGTCGAGCCACAGGAAACGTGGTGTCGATTTCTCCCACGTCAGAAAGCGTTCTGGTCACAGCAACAGCTCGTCGTCCTCAGCCAAATCGCAGGACGGTGTCATTCGTAGCAGAGCCTCCGAGAAGCAACCTCCATTGCCACAGTCGTCGTCTCTGCTTATCGCGGCTATCGACAAGTTGACGATGTCGCTTGGGACTGGTGAATCACCTACATATGCCACTCCGCAATCGTTTGCTTCCAGCAAGGCGCCGATCCCCGTGAACTTGTCCTCATCACCAGCACGAGAACCGCCATCTCCAGATCTGAGCTCGACTCTCCCATCTTCATCGCCTTCCTCTCCTCTCGGTCAGGTCTACCATCCCGAGTACGCCATTCGCTCGGCTAAAGAAGGTCCCGGTATGAGAAAGCCGTTGACCATAAATTTTAGCCTAGAAGATGACGAGGAACAGCGCGCGCGGAAGATCTCGGCTGAGTTTGCCGCGTCGATCTGCGAGAGTGCCTTCAATTCTACTAGGTTCTCCAGTGGTACATCCACGGATACTAACTTTTCCAGATCGCGAGTCTCGTCGGGTACTTCGGATTCCACTGCGGCTTCGTCGATAGATGCATCGTCCGTTGGCAAACCGTCGATCGAGAATACCAGCATGCTGGTCAAAAACCCTGGACCACTTCAGCTTTCGTTCGAACCGATCATGTCTACCATTGACTTTGTCGATGCGGATTCAAAGGACGAGTGGGTTCGGGAGTTCGAGCAGTACCTCCATGACACAGGACGCGTTGCTTCAGCGTCTAAGTCTTCGAAACCGTCTACTGTTGGGAAGACATTGCCTGCAATTTCGGAAGACCATATTGTGGATGAGGGACGATTCGCTGACGCGTACGAGAATGACACGGAGAAGGATATCGCGACACAGATCGAAAATCTGTTAAACACGCCGCCGGTACTGAAGCGGAGGTCGACTAATATCTCCACTACGTCGTCTATGGCTCCGAAATATTCCAGTCGTACCAGTAGCGCGTCGAAGACTAAAGCTAGGACACTGTCGGCGGAGTACAGCCGTCTTCGTATATCAAGCATCGTCAGCATGGATAGCTTTTACGGACAACTAAAGGAGCCCTCAGACAGACGCATATCAACCGCTAGTACAGCTACTGCGAATACCACGATCCGTCACCCGACTGTTGCGTCCTCTATCCCGCGTATTGACGAGGCTGCCTCCATCGACGCACGCCCTGCCCCGGTTCCCGTCGTCCACACATTCGAACGCCAGAGATCTTTCAAACGGAAAGAGTCGATAAAGCCAAAGATAAAGTCGATGCTGTCTCCGACTGTCGAATCTCCTGATGACCCCCAGCAGCGTGTGCCGCCGCAGCAACTGCAGGTGCAGCACAAGGAACGCACGACTAGCCCCCCCAGTGCGCCGAAATTGGCTGTGGAGGCTCCTCTTGTCGGACAACAGTATGGCAAATACAGTTCGTTGATCTTGCAGGCTGAGAGCGGCGCGGATGACGTGAGCGAATCGTATTTTGGAAGCAAGGTAACGAGTCCAGTTCTTGAGTCGTCTGAGATTCGGTCGAGAATAGTTGATGGTATGCCTCGCGTCATTCCTACGGGCTTTGCATCATCTTCGGGTGCAAGGAGGAGCGAGGAGCGGATGAGATGGGTTAATTTTCGTAAGAATTTGATGCCCAAGCGTGCAGCGCCGCCTCCGCCGTTCGGTGGACAGTCTACCTCGCAGAGATCGAAGATAAGCTTGAACAAGAAGGAGAGACGGAGTGGTGCGTTACCTTGTTTCCTTGTAACACTCGGATGAGAGTGTTTATTGACTGAAATTTTGTAGATATGTTTAAGGGTGTTGTGCCTAAACCGTACACGTCGAGCAAACCGAAACAAAGCTGGTTCGCAAAAGTTTTGAATGGTATATTGTGAGAATGGTATATGCTATTCCGAATGGTAGCATTGAACCCGCGATATGTATAACGAGATGATGGAGCGTCCAACCGATTGGTCACTCACTTTGTTTTGATGAGTTATTTTGTTTTGATGACTATATTTGGATGTATTTTTATATGAATAACTTCTTTTGGTACCTGTATTTCTATGTACAGCATTTCCTCGTTCTTATTTTTGGGCAGGTATTGACGATACCATGTGTTATCATTTCAATTTGCAGTTTCGGCGAGAGTTGGAAAAACTCTTGATGATAGCGAAAGAGCACTGCAGATTTGAAATGTACTTAATCAGTTATGATGACGGATGTGTTTGTAAGCTATCATTCTAATGCATTGACAAGAGTTGAAATGAGAAATAGTAAATTGCATCACACCATGGGTAACCACAAATCTATCATTCCACCGCCGTCGAGGCTCGTGTCGACGCTCCGCCAAGTAAATACCCAAGAAGATCGTTCCTTATATTAACCAATCCGCTATACCATATTAGGCTAGTCAATGTTAATTTTCTGGCAATACCGTTAGAAACGCGTTCTCGGCTTAGACTTGATTCTATTGTGGAGTTGTGGATTATACGCCTCTTTGCTATATTTCTGAGTCTTCATACAACTTAAAGTTCTACAATGAAAAGTTTCCTCCCTATATATCATTATCCAATTTATTAATCTCACAGAAAGGCAATAAAGTGGCACAAACATATCTTACTTCTGGGGATGCATCTTGGACAATTACTTGCATTCGTCGTAACGAGCAAATCTACTTACCCGGCGCCAGCGGCTTATCGCTGAAACCCTTGGATGCACCGAAAGATGAGAGTCCAAACAAAATATGGAATGGTGCTGTCGATCACGTGATTCAAAGCCGGGTGTCTTGGGGCCCGAATTAGATACTCCCAACTAAGCGTCTCTGCTGCGGCGGTTGCGGATGGATATCGTGACGTCGCTTATGAGTGGAGCAGACCTGAGATGTGCAGTGGACCTTTAGCACCGGCCAGAGTTGAGAACGGCAACAAATGCTCCGACACATAGAAAATCATAATAACATCGAGAATATTTCTTCGATCAAGACTACGGAAAATAGAATGATGAGTACATTGAGAAGACGATAGAAAGTTGAGTAAGGAACCCAACCCGTCACTGTCTGACTGACCAGAAGCCACCCTGTTGCACAGAAATATGCCATATAAACGTCGCGTTTTCGCGTTCGCACTAGTGTTCGGGAGTGTAGAAGATCTTTCCGGGCCTTCTCAATCATCTGTAATCATTTCCGATAAAGCTTGCTTTCAAAATCATGTTAGAGCGCACAATATATGCGAAATTGAGGACCAAGTCAATATATTATTCATTATGGAAACAATAGACTACTCTAACAAGCAATATAACACATGCAAGACCGCATTCATAGATCAAAAATTTTATTCCTCTAAACAATTGTGAAATTTTCTGTCTCGACCCTAATCTCCTTTGTGAATGGCACAGATGAACCCGAATCAACACTGATCACATCGGCAACATCAATATTTGCGAAAGGCGTGCTCTTTTTGAAGAAGACCTCCATGGGAAAGAAGTCGCCCTCGTCATCAGCCTCCGCCGTGAAATCGAAGCTTCCAGAGGCAGTATCCTCGGCCTCACTGACGTTGGGAATATGCCAACGAATGTGATCTCCCTGGTGATCAAACTGCGAATCCGAGTTCACTTCAGCGACCTCGCTCGCAATAGGTATCGTCACTGTCACGTCCTCAAGGGAAACACCTTCAGCCTGCAACTCATACTCAATTGTGACCTGATACGCGCCATTTCCTGACGGCGATAGCCAGCATGTGAAACTGAGCGGCGCGAGTGACTGGTCGTCGCCCTTGGTGGCAAGTCTCCATCGTAGCACACCAAGTGGGTTGTTGTTCGAAGGGAATCCACGAGATGCGTCTTTCAAACCAATCATCTTGCTCGAACTGAAAAGGGCTTTATCCACATTGGGATGCGTCTTGAACTGACTAATATTGCCCGGTAGTTCGACAGCCAAGCGTATTTTCGATAATGAGGGATCTGCAATGCGAAGCTGTAGGTCACCCTTAACTTCAGCATTCTGAACTGCTCCGTCTCGCGCAATTTGTCCGCTAACAAATTCGACGATGCTGACAAGCACACCGTCATTGGCCGAGTACTGTGAGGCGCGAGCGGGCGCTGCGGCATGTGAAATAACCGGCTCAGGGGTACGAATCAACGGAGCCGCTTCCTCAATTCCGATCTCACCCCGAACAGTCTCGTACATGTCTGTCGCCTTCGATTTCTTGCCCAACTGCATGCCTTTCCCACGTGGAGCAGCCTGTTTTGTACTTGACCGACGGTCTTCGTAATCGTATGTAGATTCAGCCAATGCGGCAGCCGTCTGCGCGGCAGCGGCATATTCGCTGGGTGACGGGAAGCTCGAGCTGCGGGAATTGCCCTGAATTCCGCGCTTCGCCATTTCCCGGCGCTGGACTTCAAATTGCTTCGCGCGCCGCTTGCGCTCTTCGTTAGCTTCCAGTTCTTTGTTCTGGTCGAGTAGTTAGCTATCACTGACTCTCAACATGGTATATAGGTTATGAATAAGTAATATTTACCCTTGCTATAATCTCCTGTATCTTCTCCTCGTGACTGTCCATCTCCAAGAATGTCTTGATCTGCGGTAGGGTGAGGTTTTCTCGGTAGCCGAGCGAGACGATCTCATCAAACGCACTGAGCAATTCGAATGCATTGTTGAGGATCTCTCGCTCATCGGCAGATTTGCAAATAGTCGTCACAACTTGTGAAAACAAATGGAGTGTGTCGATGTCCTGAAGAATATTTGACTGACGGTTGGTGATAAGGACCATATAGAGCTCCTCGAGTGGTTGGTAGACGTATCGCACATTCTCATCCTCCACTGTAGTATGCTGAGTGCCAGAGTGTGTAAGCTTAGGGAAAGCAGCAAGAAGGGCCTCGATTCTGGCTTTGGGCATATCCCGGAATTGACGCGACAAAACGGCCTTGCCGCCCCGGGTGCAGACTGAAGCTGCCAGAACAACCTGCGTCAATCAATGCGTTAGATAGCTACCCATAGATAGATGGCCCATAATAGATAAGAATAATCACCATTGAGATTATCGTTTGTGTACTGCAGGTGTTGTGAATTAAATGTAAATAATTGATGGAAATGACCACTGGAGCTCCTTTTGCAGCCAACGCTGCGGGCAACCGAAGGACGGCAGCAGGGACGCGGACCACGTTAAACCCTAAAAGCCACTAAGGGCGCATGTTAAAGACTTTATGGTGTAAACGCATCAACATAAAATGATTACGCACACGAATTCGCCTCCGCATTTGTTCTTCCCAGTTCGCCGCTACATCCACAACTGGTCTTCGATTCAAGTTTCTTTATATTCTGTCGAAAGTGATCAACTTCACCAGTTTGTGTTATACTTTGGTGTTATACAATATTTGATATTGAAATTATCATTCTATTTTCGTTCTAAGTCTACTAACTTCAAGGTGTTTTTTTTCCTTATTTCACAACTAATATCTAGGATCCATTTGCCGACTGACGGAGCTAATCGAGCTCAGCAAAAAACGATTTAAATTATCCGCAGGCATCTCCTATTGGTCGCTAATTAATTCTACTACGATAATATTATGTCGACTTTGGTCATACCGACTACCTCCAGCCTGATGCCGGCACTCGAACAATCACCGCATTTAGAATCAGAAGACTATAATATGGATGACCATTCAGATATCGACATGCTGGCCGCTGAAGACGAATTAGATGACGAGATGCTTCTGGACGAGGATCAGATCCAGGTGCAGCAAGTAATAGAAAACAGATCGCCGAAGGAGACCAGAATGGAAGAAGATCGTATCGAGAATGTGGACATTGTAATTGAAGAAATTCAAGATTCCTCACTACCAAGCCAGGGTGGTGGAGATGATGAGCAGCTTGTTGACGCGGACGATGGCGCAGATATCACGCCCGTTATCGAGGAAGTGATTGAGGAGGATAACGTCGCAAACAAGGAGAATCCAGATTCCGACATTCCCGTTGAAGTCACTGAGGTAACTGAGGTTCAGACAGATACCTCCCCGAATCGCGGTAAATCGGAGCCGATCACGACCGAATATACTGACCACTATGTCGAAGAAGTCCATGCCGCACAACATGAGCCAGTTGCCTATGAAGTCGCCTATGAAGCGCAGGAGGCAAGGGAGTCGTCGCATGAGGAGCAACCATTTGAACATGAGGCAGAAACCGCTGTTATCGTGGATGTTGTAGATGATGCAGATGATACAGATGTACCTGTCTCAGCAAGTGGGACGCCAGTTGTCCATGTTCTAGTGGAGGAACAGCCAGAGCCGCAGCCGGAAAAAAAGGCGGAGGAGCAGCGAGTCGTAAATTCCGGGCATGATTCTGAACCCACGGTCGAGACTGTGGGCGTCGAAGTTGGCATTAAGAATGAGCACGCAACGAATGACCAGGTGGTGGACGACCTGCGGAACATTCGGACGGATTTTCCGGATATATGTGTGGTGCTTCGCCGACAGGATGTTTCGTACTTGCTTGTTCCCTCAGATTCGATGGAACATCTAGCGGACTTACATTTGGTGTCATTACTGGATGACTACAACGTTCTATCGCATCCTTTGGAGACTTTCTTCGCTGTGCTACGTGAGATTTTTGGGGACACTTTAGTTGAGGAGTCCGAGTTGATTCTTGATATTCCGATATTCTCAATATCTCTTTCTGAGGTAATGTGACTTTTTTGTTTTGTACATCGGTCGTAACTAATATTCGCCTAGGATAACGTGTATTGTCACGAAGTTACAATTCATGATTTTGTAGAGCTCTATTCTGGACTGTGCATAAATGACAACATTGATACACCTCGAGAGCCACTGATTATAGATCTCAATACTAAGGCTCGATTTATTTCACGCTACAATCATATTTCTGAACTTATCAGAGACGGTAAAGGTCTGCAGTATTTGCTGGACGAAGATGCCGCATCGGAAGCTTCGGGGGACGTCGCTGCGGAGGAGACTGATGTTGGTGGTAATCACGCGCCGGACAATAATGAATATGTTGTCGAAAGTGATCAGGATACTCTAGCTGGCGTTCCGGCGAATGATGTAGCACCTGGGGTCGATATTTCAGATGGTTCTACGGACGAAGACGGCAGAGCTGTGGACCATAAGACTGTAGCTTTAGGTACTACAGAGATCGACGTTACGACTACTACAGATGATGTCAATCTGTCGTCTGCGCAGGTAGCCGCATCTCAAACTGAGACCGAGCAGGTCGACATTTCAAGTAGTAGTACTGACGAACAAGATCAAACCGACGCTGAACCTAGCATAGTAGAAGGTATGTCGCTCATTGCTATTATCTAATTTTTGTATGGTGTGCTAATTATGTGTATAGAGGCCAAGGTTGCGGACGCCAACGGAGTTCGCCTTTTAAGTTCGCAGTTGGTAGTTGATGAAGATGAGCTGTCCGCAATGTCCCCATTGCCCGAAGAAAAGTTGAGCCAAAGGGTGCCATTGCACGAAGAATCGGAGGACTCTTCAGGCAAGCGTGCACACGGATCCATCGTCGATGACGGCGATCGTGATTCGGAAGGTTTGTTTTCAACTTAAAGTTGTGTATCCGTGGCAAATATCTAACGATTTGCTAGGCGATCGCAAACGAGTTCGATCTATATCTAATTAACTTAGCACTCCGGCAAATTAAAGTCGTTTTACCACGGTGTACTTTTGCCTCTTATTATTTGTCGAATTGACTTCCTGCGTCCGCCCGCCGACAGATTGTCACTATTTCAAAGCGTTGGTAAAGTATTCCTCCAACGAGAATGCCAGTTTGACTCGACAAAAGTCGACAAATACAGCAAGTGTCAACCAGTAAAAATTGAACACATACTGAAATTATGCTTATATAATGAGAAGGGATTTCTGTTGTTCGATAAGTAGGTGGTATTATTTTTAATGTTGGTATTTTCCGATTTATTTTTTTCTACGAGAACTGCATATTTTATTTATCCATTAAAATTTTTTTTCTTTTCTTCTATTGTTATTTATCGTTATCAGATTGGATATTAATTGATCACGAGTTTTCGTTTTTCGTGAGAATTTCTCTGGTAATATTGGTTATGGTTGAAGATTGTTCGTGTTCTGTTCTATTCGATCATAGTAGGACCTATAGTATGAGAGAATGTATATAGTTTATATGCGAGCAAATGTATATCAAGTGCTGTACTCTACATGACTGCCATAATGGGACTTAGCAAGTAAAAAAAAAATGGACACGTACTTGGCCGTGGCAGTGGCAACGCCGCACCTTGAGTGACGCTAAGGGCCACCCGCGTTCTAAGACGGGCGCGTGGCAAACGTCGCCGTCCAAAGAGGAAATCAAGCGTGTGGTGTGTGTTTTTTGGTGTGGCTTGCGCGCTTCGCCTTACCTCCCCACAACCCCTTTGTGCTGCATCGTTCGCTCGCTGTTCTCATGTTAGACTTTCACAAGTTGCTCTGAATGAATACTCCCCGGATCTGACTCTATTTCTGATTTGGATCAAAACCCAGTTCTTAGGTTTTTATAGGAGGTTATAGACTATCGGTTTTCGCAATTATATCAGTTTTTTATATTGGCTTTTGTGCGTCTTGGTTGGCACGTCGTCGTCTTCGCAGTATGCTACCCCTTCAAGTAGAGGATAAGTATATAGGCCTCGGCCTGGCAATAAGTAGCAGTCTTGCTATAGGTATGGTTTCAGACAATTATTTTGTTATTTAGATTGTTGAAATGAATTCTAATTATTGTATGATTGTAGGAACAAGTTTCATCATCACGAAGAAGGTGCTTCACTTTTGAGCTTTGGTGCCTAGGGCTTCGTTCGATCTTTAATCTGGCGACAGCCTAGAGCAATTGCAAATTCTCGCGAGTGTATATTGACAATTTATGTCTTTCTAGGGATTGATGGATGCGTCGGACAAGCATGGTTTCGAAGGAAATGGCTACGAGTATCTCAAAAATCCGATCTGGTGGGGTGGAATGATTACAAGTGAGTCCACCCTTGTTCTGATCGCTTTTTCGCGCCACCGTGAACGCGTTTCTTCCATCAATTAGTTGGGTATGGCTAGAACGGAATTGTGATTTATAGTGATCATCGGTGAAGTCGCGAATTTCGCAGCATATACCTTCGCTCCGCCTATTCTCGTGACTCCCTTGGGTGCCCTGAGTGTTCTTATAGGGTGAGTGACTAAATGCGGCTTTACATATATGGATGACAAGCAGATCACTGAAGCTAATGTACATGTGCCACAGAGCTGTGCTGGCGGCAATTTTCCTTAAAGAAGAACTGGGTGTGTTGGGAAAGATGGGTTGTGCGATCTGTTTGATCGGGTCAGTCATTATAGTCCTGCATGCTCCGCCAGACAAAGAAATTCAGACAGTCGATGAGATTCTAATCTATGCATTACAACCAGGTCAGTATCGTAGCATACTTGTGGCTTAAAAGGATTTTGTCTAACAGGTCTACAGGCTTCCTACTTTACTGCATAGTGGTTGCCATCTTCGCCAGTGTCATGATCTACAAAATTGCGCCACGATATGGGACCCGATCACCGTTGATATACATATCAATTTGCTCTACTGTCGGCTCCGTGTCAGTCATGTCTATCAAGGGCTTTGGCATTGCTGTTAAGCTTACGTTCAGTGGGAGCAATCAGTTCACTCATCCGTCAACCTACGTCTTTGCGATCGTGGTTCTCGTCTGTATTCTCACTCAGATGAACTACTTCAACAAGGCGCTGGACCAGTTTGATACGTCCATGTAAGTTTGATTTAAAAAATTTCTGACGTTTTAGAGATCATTGCTCACTGGTCCAAGTGTCAACCCCATGTACTACGTCACCTTCACCACGTGCACTCTAATTGCATCTGCCATCCTTTTCCGCGGCTTCAACACCACCAATGCAGTCAATACTCTTTCGCTGCTCTGCGGTTTCCTGATCATCTTTAGCGGCGTCTACCTCCTGAACATCTCTCGTGTCGATCCTAATGGTACTGGCTTCAAGCGCGAGCGCACGATGGACGGCATCCCAATGGAGAACGGGATTGCGAGCATTCAAGCGCGAAGAAGCATCCAGCTCCCGCGAAACAGTCTCGCCATGCACAGGCGAAGCAACTCGCTGCGACAAGAGGCACATATTATAGGGGACTACGAGGAGCAAGCGCTTGGCCTTACTCGTCTGGACGACGATAGCATAAACGACGGGTCAGACGAGAGCGAGACTGAGTTCGACACGTACAATAACACGATCAAGAACAGCGGAAGTATCAAGAGCAGACGGTCGGATGAGATCTCGCCGATTGATTCGCCCTGGGAACACCAGTACGATCCTCCTAGAGCGTCCAAGCATGGCATTGTTTAGAAAACGACAGAATGTTATTAGAATATGTAGACTTCATTTTGAATCTTTAAAAGGGCTTTTTTCTTTGTTCTGGCGCCAAGTTTTGCTTTTTTGTCGTTTTCTTAGTAGGTAGGATATGCCACTTGGTCTATAGTTTTTGGGATCCATGTGGAGGATTTTCCTTTGCCCACTATCATCTGAAATTGTCATTCGATTGTTCTATTAGGTGTGTTTCTCGCGGATGCATTGGTATTTAACGGCTTGTATTTGAACTTGCTTTTGTGTCTGTAGGGTATATAGTTCGTTATGTCGAGGTGCGGATTTAGGTAGGACTTCGCTCTATGTGAAATAGTACGCAAAGTTTACTCATCGGGTTCAACGTCAAATAAAATACCTCTAGGAATCTGCATGAGCTACATTAGTCTATTTACAACATCTACGCTGGCCCTATCTACAATAATTCATTCCTCGCTCACGTCGTGACCGAGGCGACACAGTACTCCCCATGTACATCGAACTTCTTGCTCCCGACATAAAACTGGTTCTCGCTGCCCGCGCCAAACATGTCGTCGATGGTCACTTCGCCAACGGCGTCCCCGCCCGTTTCCATTTCGTCCAAAGACTGCACCGGCGCGACACACTCAAAGTACATCTTCCCCCTCTGGTCGTCCGTAATCGAGACCTCGGAGGACGACGAGGACTCGCCTGCCCGGCCGTTGTTCGACACCATAAACTGGATCTTGGACCCCTCGCGCAAGTCAGCTTCCGGATCCAGTACCAACATCCCCGCACGCGCGCCCCACCCACCCCCGCCCGCTATGACTTTGTACCGTGCCGTATCATCCACCACGGCATATACCGTTCTGTTCTTCAGGTTCGCGTCCTCTTTTGCCCGAAACGGCGTATCCATCGATGGTGGTGGCGGCGCCGCCTCCAGAAACAACGACGCGGCAAGCGACGCCTCCAGAAACGAGGACGCAGCCATTCCGTTAATCGTCTTGATGATGTTATCCTTCTTGGATGTGACGTACAGCGTTTCCACCGTGCCGTCACTGGATTTGTGCGAAGTTAGCGCCTCGAGGACGGGAGCGCTGCCACGGGCGGGCGCCGACTCGAAGGCTATGTTGAGTGGGACGTGGAGATCCATGGTCGAATATAATTCCGGCGCTTCTCCGGCGGCGGCGCCAGGTTGGCGCGCGACAAGGACAGACTCTACGCCAGTCTCGAAGATCGTGCTCGCGGCCTGCACGCGGATGCATTTCTCGGCGTTGTTGAAGCGGAGGGAGAGGTATGACCGGGTGAGCGACCAGTTGTCGCCGCCTTTGGAGATGTAGCGTCCGCGGACTGTGGGGTCTTGGGACTGCGAATGCTTCGCGCGGCCGGCGGCGAGAGAGATGCTGGTGGTGGGGGAGAGTGTTATGGGGGAGGCGGTCCAGATGTAGGATATGCCGTTGCGCTTGCCGCCGGGGGGGATGACATCGACTATGGCGCCAAATACGGACAAGGAAAGTGCTGGGATAATATTGCGTTAGTAGATATTGTAGTCTACAAGAATGTATGCATGTAAGGTGAGCATATACTTGGCTCAGAGACGGCGGCGTAGAGGTCATTTGCGTACTGTGGTGTCGCGAGAATAAGGAGACTCGCAGGCGAGAATGACGACGGTGGTCGGATCAACGAGTCGGGACCGCCGGTGAGCGCATTGGTGATAGAGAATGGCGTCGTGGACGAGACTTGATTTGGCCGGATGATCGTGCCCATTTGGTACGTTGAGCTTAAACCACTCGACGAGGAAGTGTAGAAACGCGCATACTTGCATGCAAATTTCGTTGTCATCCAATGACCAAACCGCAGAAGCCGTTTATGTGAAGCCATGGCGAACAATTGGTTCGTAATGATAGCTGTTTTTTTTTTCGACGACTTTGCCGGCAGCGCTCATCGAATCCAACTTCTTCAAGCCCTTACCCAATCATATAGTCTAACGCTAGGGTAACTTCGCTCGACCACCGATCTCTCTTCCCGCGTACAAGGCAAATCGTCGTGGTCTGAGAGCTAAATCAGCGATCAGCGCTCATGTCCAATTTCATATCTTGCAAAATGCAATTGTTGCTAGTTTGATACTTGTAATTGCGTCTTTCTGGACCAGCGATGGTCTCTTGTGTTTATCGGCCACAGCGGTACGTCGTAAATAACTTCACGGCAGCGCGATTCGTCATCCGTCCAGCTTACCGTCGACGATGTTAACAAAGGTGCTATGTACGGGCGAATATGGTGCATTACCGCAGGCACAATCTGTATTTCGTTCGACTGAAATGTACTGCACTGGTTTGGTTATGGACACTTGGAATAGGGAAATCCAACCAGTTGATGCCCCGACTGGACATTGCGTTTATATTACTAGGATTACCCGTATTTTCGTTTTGGACCAGAAGGCATTTCTTTGAAGCGGGAAGGGCGCACTTAGCACGTCTCTTGCGGTCGTGAAGGGGGATCTGCGGTAGTCGCTGAACTAGCGGATTAGAGGGTACAGTATGGAATAGGCCATACTCGAATTTATTGAGGCTGTATCGATGTTCTGCCACGACTTCTTGAAGGCTGGAGAAGTGAGACTCGGTGTTCACAAGATCCCTCATCTCTGCATTGGCAAAGTGCTTGGATTTGAAGGTTTGTCCATCTATCTTATCTTCCCGGGACTCTTACAGCACGATCAAGGCGAGGAGCAGACTTTTCCAGGAAACTTCGACCGGGACCTGTTCAAACACGGGATACTCTGGCCGTCACTCAGAGTGATGGGTCGCGAACTATTCCAGCACATTCCGTCGACAGCTGCCAATGCAGCAGCCAACACATATGCTCGCTCCAGGGAGATGCGCGCGACTCGCCAGTCGGAAGTGTCCACATCGGAGACCATGACCATGCATATACCTGCACATAGGGTAGGCCAGCTTTGGGAAGATATGAATGCTCGTGCTGTTGAGTTTCCGGCGTTTTATGGTATGAAGCTCGCAGTAAGTGGAAAAAATTATAAGAGCATCTTTAAGAGGTCCACCCTGCATGAAGCGATTTATGTGTTCAACCAGGTATGGGATGCGACAATCGACAGGCAGTATCTGGGTAATCAGTTCTACATCGACATTGCACAGGAGCGCTTCCCTATGCCAGCAGATGGGATGGCCATGTCGTCATCCTTAACCACGACTGCTGCTCACAGAACTTATCGCAGCTATTTGTTGCTCACACTGGCCGACTATCTCGGATCAGGGAAGGATTCTATACTAGGCCATGCTCGGTCAGTGCATTAACTACAGCTGTGCGACAAAGCCTGGGACCGATACCTACATCGACGGCCTAGTGTATTGCCAATCCTATTCGCTTGTAAAGGATTGGGGACGTATGGCAGATGGACTTTACATAAAAACCTCTGTTTTTTCTTCTGTGAAGTTCAGTGTAGTGTCACAATCATGGTGTCTGGGGAAGGTTTATAATCCGTCTTGTGTAGCTGCTGATGGGGGGCGAATACAACATAACCAGTCTTCCCCATCTATAGTAGATAGGTCGTACTAGAATTTAATGGAAAAATGCAAAAACAATAAAATGTGGTTTTCGTGATGTTTGACATATGACGATGATGATGTGCCTCTGAAAATGTTGCATTTCAACACGAACAGCGACGTCAAATCTCCAGCTCATCGCCATTGCATCATCGCCCTCGGTCCCCTCCCCCTTTCAACGTCTTCGAGGTGTCGATCCCCGCAACTTCGAACGGATCATTTAAACAGCTGCATTTCTGATCGAGAAATCCGTACAGAAGCAACAACATACGCATATGGGAATTTTTTTTTGCTCTACGCTGTCCAATTAATTCGATCACCAAACCTGCTCCTTATCAAATTTTTTAATAGAGCAACCAAATTCCCCTCAAAGTACAGCACAATTCAAACCGTACCACTTCACGGTCACTCAATCATTAAGCAATGCTCCCTCAGCCAGACCCGGACTCTTTTGAGATAGATATCGGCTACCCAGTCTACGCGGCCGCATTTGCGACTGACTCGCAGCTAGTCATCGCGGGCGGCGGCGGCGAGGGCAAGAACGGCGTTGCGAACAAGATCGTATGGACCCCCTTTCCTCCCCCTTTCTTCTCCAGCTCTCCCTTCGTCTTTTTAGCTGTCGGACGTGATGAGTGCTAATATGTATTGCAGTCCATCTTGAGTGTCAACGCCGAGGACAAGAAGATCAAAATCACGACGGAGAAAGTATTGTCCAAGGAGGAGGACTCGCCAATGAGTTTGGATGTCGAAGGGGAGATTATTGCGCTCGGCGTGAACGAGGGGACGAGGCGGGTCAAGGAGCGGATGAATGCGCATTTGCGGATTTTCCAGGTGGAGGGCGACGGTCGGATAGAACTGCAGCGGCAGGAACAGATCTTTTCGGCCGAGAATCAGGATGAGTACCAGGTACGAAGTTGGCGAGAGTGGCTCTCTTTTTTTGTGATAGCGGCTGGAAGGTGGCTGATTGATTATACTGGTGGTTTTAGAAATGCACACGATTCTCCCCCAATGCGAAGTACCTTGCCGTCGCGTCTTCCGCCGGCACGCTATACAACCTCTCCTTCCCCTCTCTCGAGCGACAATTCCCCCCGGTTCAGATTACCTCTGACGATGGCACCGTCGCCGAAATCCAAGATCTCGACTTCTCTTTCAACGAAAAACTCCTCGCATACACTACACCTTCCTCCGTGACCCTTCTCTCCGCATCCTCCGGCGACAAAATAGCAGAATACTACCCCCCACCGGCCACCACCTTCCGCGGCGTCCGCTTCGCCTCACACGACAGTATCGTACTCGTGGCAAACCGCACCCGGCGCAGTGGCGCGTCGCTCGTCAAGTTGACGCTGCCTTCGGACATCGACTTTACGATGCAGCAGTCTCTGCCGCCGACGCGGACCGTGCGTGCGCTGCACGCGGGGATCAAGGCCGTCACGGCCCTGGATTGCAGGGGCTCCTTGGCGTGCGTTGCGGGTGCGGACCTGTCCGTCGCGGTGGTGCGCGCTGATTCTCTCCGCGAGATCAAAATCATCCGCAACGCGCACGCATTCCCTGTCACAAAAGTGGTGATGAATCCTTCCGCGACTGTCATCGCGAGCACCTCTGTCGCGCAGTCGGTCGTGGTCGTGAAGATCGAGGGAGCAACTGCGGCGTCGAATCGAAGGGTGCTGATCACGTCGACGGTGTTCAGCGTGCTGATTATCGTGCTGGTTGGCGTGCTGGTGCAATTGCTGGTGCAGAGGCAGGTGCTGGGAAGTATAAGTATAGATACTATCAGGAAAGAGATTCGGGGCGGGTCATCGCGGTTGTTTTATAAGAAGGAGGATGGGGAGGTTGTGGTTGAGGAACTGTAGAATTGGCGTGAGGTAGTGTACATTTTGAAGAGATGCCAGTCCGTGTAAATTAGTGAAAATTTGAATTAATAAACTAATATATGCACACAAGTTCGACTTTTACTTCGCAAAAAACTCCGTTGTAAGAATGACCAAACTATCCCAATAACCTTGCTAAACCTTGCTTTTCTTTGTCTCCCAATCACAGATAAAACTTCCGCTTCTCTTTGTCCATCTCCGGTCTATGCTCCCATTCAACCTCCTCCGCGACGCCCCTCTGAACGAGTCGCAGTTTCAACGTAAACTGTGGTCCCAGCTCCTGCAACCCCACCCGCTCGGTTTCCTTGAAGACATATCGGTGCCGTCGGAAGAATATATAGTCTCTCTGATTGTGCAGCGTGACGACCTGACGACCGACGAACTCTGGCGTCTGCGGCAACAGTGACTGAAACATCCTGCCAACTGTCATTCCCAGCCGCGTAGAAAAGTTATTCAGGATCAATTCGGGGACATGTCCAGTCGCCCGACCGTGTCCCGAAATCTGCTTCGGCATGCGCAGCGATGTGAGCGAGAAGTACATTGTAGGACCTGCGGGTAGGTGCACAAACGTAAGTCCATTCACCAGTTTCTTGTCCTCGCTGATGACAATCAAGTCCGTGTACTCCCTACTCGAGCAAAATTTCGCAATTTCCTTCATGCTGAATTTTTGCCCGCGCTTGACAAACTCAGAATCAGGGATAATATCCTTCAGCTGCTCTACCAGCTCATACGCCTGGCCCCTCGCATTCTTGGACGTCGTCATCAACACCTTCGGTGTCTTTTTCTCTTCAAAGTACGCGGCAAACTCATCCTCCCCCTCTACGGGAGCATTCACCGTCTCGTCGTACACCCGTGTGTTCTCAGTCGTAACTGGGACGTTCGCGGCGAGCCGTTCCTCCTTGAGCGACGGATCTGCGACCTCCATGCGCAGTCGCTCAGCGCGAGCCTTGTGCTTGCTGACGTTGTGCGCTTTGCGAGCCGCGTAGAGGAGATTCTCGCGCTTCATTTTGTTCTTGATGAGGCCGAGGGCCTCCTTGGGAACGGGAGCCTTAGGAGGGTTCTTTTTCCGGTTTTTGGCGCCCATGTTGGAGACAAGGTCTGTTGGCTCTCGTAATAAATTGTAAATGGCGGTTGAGTGGGAAACCGCAGAGTTGGACGATATGATCCAAACAAGAAAAACTGAAGTCCCAATAAATGTAAGTGATGTCGAACGGGGCAAAATTTTTGGACTCCCGCGTAGTCGTGGAACTTAATGAGCACAGAACCAAAAAAAAAAAAGTAGCTGGCTCATACTACGAGGGCCACGATATACGAGCACACACACAGTTTCACCCAGCCACCCCAATTGAGGACAATTCCCCTCCCCACAAGACTAACAGTTTATTCTTTCTCTTCGCAAGCGCATGAAGTTGCGCTCGTCAATTGTTCGTCCAGGTCCCATTTCAGTCGTCAGCGCTTTACATCGTAGGCCCGTCTTCATCAACGCCCATCGTTTCGCTTGCACGACTACCCAACCGGAATTTAGAGCCGCTGCCACCCGCAAAGCCAAGGTCCAAGATCACGCAGGCATGACTTCTCTCCCATTTGACCGCGACTCGCTCGAGAGCGTGCTCAAGCGGCGCTTCTTCTTTGCCCCCGCTTTCGACATCTACGGCGGCGTGTCAGGTCTCTACGACTACGGCCCACCTGGCTGCGCACTCCAGGCGAATATTATCGATGCCTGGCGCAAGCATTTTGTGCTCGAGGAAGATATGCTCGAGGTTGACACTACGATCTTGACTCCACACGAGATTTTGAAGACCTCCGGTCACGTTGACAAGGTAGTGTGATTTGATCTCGCTCGTGACTCATTTGCTGATGCCCTGCTACAGTTCGTGGACTGGATGTGCCGTGATCCTACTACTGGCGAGATCTTCCGCGCAGATCACCTCGTCGAGGAGGTCCTCGAGAGCAGACTCAAGGGCAACAAGGAGGCACGCGGTGAGGCTACAGCGCCGGCCGAGGGTGCCGAGGAGAAGAAGCGCAAGAAGAAGGTGAAGGAGATCAAGGCTGTCAAGCTTGATGACGCTGTGGTATCCGAGTACGAGGAGGTTCTCGCGAAGGTTTGTCTCAAAATTCTCCCTCAACTATCGTGACACGAGACACTGACAATTGACACAGATCGACGGCTTCTCCGGTCCCGAATTGGGTGAGCTCATAGAGAAATACAACATCGTCAACCCTGCCACCGGCGGCAAGCTTTCCGCCCCGCTCGAATTCAATCTGATGTTCGAGACCGCGATTGGCCCCTCCGGCCAGCTCAAGGGCTACTTGCGGCCCGAGACCGCGCAGGGCCAGTTCCTAAACTTCAACAAGCTTCTTGAGAGCAACAACACTAAGATGCCCTTCGCGAGCGCCTCGATCGGCAAATCCTTCCGCAACGAGATTTCCCCTCGCTCGGGTCTCCTCCGCGTGCGTGAATTCCTCATGGGAGAGATTGAGCATTTCGTCGATCCGTATGATAAGTCGCATGCCCGCTTCCAAGAGGTCAAGGATGTCAAGCTACGACTGCTCCCGAAGACCACCCAACAGGATGGCAAGGCAGATGTAATAGAGAAGACGATCGGCGAGGCCGTCGATACAGGCCTAGTTGACAACCAGACGCTCGGATTCTTCATCGCTCGCATATATCTCTTTCTCATCAAACTTGGTGTCGACCCCAAACGTTTGCGGTTCCGCCAGCACATGGCAAACGAAATGGCACATTACGCCGCAGACTGTTGGGACGCGGAGCTGCAGACGTCGTATGGCTGGATCGAATGCGTCGGCTGTGCGGACCGCTCGGCGTATGATTTGACTGTGCACTCGAACCGCACTAACGAGAAGCTTGTGGTCAGGCAGACATTGAGTGAGCCGTTGACAGTCGAGGCGTTCGAAATTGAGCTGGACAAAAAGAAGTTTGGTCCCAAGTTCAAGAAGGACGGCAAGAAGATTGAGGAGTTCCTGACCACACGCACTCAGTGCGAACTCGAAGCTCTGGCGACCGAGCTGGCGGAAAAGCTGAAGGTCACGGTTGATGTCGAGGGGCTCGCTGTGCCGGTGGAGATTGAGAAAGATATCATCACGATCGAGAAGAGGACGAGACAGGAGCACGTCAGGGAGTACACACCGAATGTTATCGAGCCGTCGTTCGGCATCGGTAGAATATTGTACTCTCTTATTGAGCATAGCTTCTGGATCAGACCTGAGAGTGATCAACGTGCAGTAAGTTATGATCATAGAAGAAGAGCCGACGCAAATCAAAGATAACTGATATTCGTCTTTCTAGGTTCTCTCCTTCCCGCCCGTCATCGCGCCAACCAAGGTCCTGGTTGTTCCTCTTTCTAACAATGACGAGTTCAAGCCCATGGTCAACGAGCTCTGTAAGATCCTCACGTCTCATCAATTTCTCTAATGCACGATGCTAACTCGTCCTAGCCACCCTCCTCCGCCGTGCAGGCATATCTTCCAAGGTCGACGACAGTTCCGCAACTATAGGCCGGCGGTACGCCCGTAACGACGAGCTAGGTACCCCGTTCGGCGTTACCGTCGACTTCCAGTCCCTCCAAGACAACACAATCACGTTACGCGAACGCGACTCTACCAAGCAGGTCCGTGGCGCCGTCGCAAATGTGATTGCCGCTGTGCAGACGATGGTTGGCCAGGAGGCAGTGTCGTGGGAAGAAGGCACCAAGGGTTTGGAGGCTTTTGAGACTGCGTCTGAATAGATTGATGTTTGTAATAAGTAGTATAATAGTGAAAGGATTTCATTAGACGGCGTCTTGTGCGTATGTGTTGCGCCGGATTTAATCTAGTGCGTTCCAGTTGTATTTTTGATTATGGTCTTGTATTTTCTCTTCATTTTGTGTCCTTTTATACAATACGATACATAACATGAACAACTGATACTTTAGAAATTTCTCGTGAATGGAAGACAACAATGTACAGGTGAGAAAATTTCCGCTTATATACACTGGCAAAAAAAAATGAGGAAAAAACCGCCGACTCGCCCAACTTCAACCATTCCATCACTGATTCATACAATCCTATGCCGGGGCACCAACCCTGGCAAGAACCTGTGGACCACCATTACTTCCAGTCTCCCTCGCCCGTCTCGCAGCTTCCAACTTGGCGCCCGCTTTCTCTTCGTACTCCCTCTGCTGCGCAAGCAATCGTTCCAGCTGTCTCCGTGTCGTGTTCTGTCCCATAGTAGCGCGCTGCTGGATCTCAGCCGGTGGATACGGCGGATGCTTCTCGCCAGCCAGCTCGTTTAGCGCGACAATCGCCTCTTCGATGCCAGCCGTCGCATCTTCGATATCGCTGACCTTGCGGTCAAGGACGGGGAGACGACGGAGGACTTCAGCGATCTGGAAATGGCAGAAAGCAACATTGAACTTGAGAGCAAGATTGGAAGGAGCGAGGTCAAGTGCCTGATCCGCACGTTAGTATATGACATATACTACATTTGACATAGTACTGAAGCAAGTCATACCCTCTTGGAATAAGACAGAGAAGCTTTGACGCAGTCGAGGCTGAGCTCATCGATGCCGCGCTGCAACCATACTCGGCCCAAGCACATCATTGTCTGGATGTTCTTTCCACCCTGATATCTTTCAAGCGCAATTTCGTACTAAGCTATCGTTAGGACCCGCACAAAAAAGAAGAGCATTAACAGAGAGGCTGCACATACACATTCAATGGCACGAGTGTAGTTATTAAGGTCAGTCAGACAGTGGCCAAGATTGATATATGCCGAGACCTCATTCAGTGTCTCTCGAATCTTGCCAAAGATGCCAACTGCCTTGGTGAACTTTTTATCCTCCGCCAACGCAATTGCGATACCTTGGGCGGCATATGCATTCCGCCCGTCCAATTGTAGACTTTTATCAAAGAACTCAACTGCCTTTTCGTACGTTCGTCGTCGTCTTTCCGCCTCAGCTTCGTTAGTCGGACGCATCTCACGCGCCGCCGACAGGAAGATGTTGCCCATGGCAGTGAGTGAGTATAAGTCGTGTTTGTCGTAGTACTGCAGGGTATGCTTGTAGTGCTTCTGCTCGATATCATCGTTGATAGACTTCGCTGGCGGTCGTTTTCGCTGATGCTGGTGGAGATACCAGCCGTGTAGTGCGCGAACCTCCAGGTTGCCAGACTCGGTCTCAATGAGTTCCTGCATCTTTGCGACAGCCTCTTCTAATGACGCACTGCCTTCACCACCTTGATCGCTCTCTTTCAGCGCGAGATAGCACAATCGGAGACGGGCATCAACGTATCCTGGCATGCGCTCCTCAATACCAGTATAAAACTTCTTTGCCTCCTCGATATTCCCAGATTGCTCTTCCAGCCGGCCAAGATTGTATGTGAGCGTGATTATCAATGATTCATTACTATCCTTGTCCGTCGAGTCGTCGACTTGCTCGCCGGCAGTCGCAATCTGCGTCAGCGCATTCTGGAATAAATTCCGTGCACTTTCATATTGACCTTTATGATAGTGCAAGACAGCAATATTGTTCAGAAGCTGAGGCTGTACGGCACCATCCTCACTGATCTGCTTCTGCATATCAATAGCCTGTTCAAGAGACGTGATTGCCTGATCGATATTCTCATCCTCATACAGCCTGCTGAGCGTCACATGTACTTGAACCTCCGTCGGAGTGACTCCAACTCTGCCCTCCACCAATTTGAGATACCGCTCCAGTAGCACTTTGGCTTTCTTCTTTTCGTCAACCAACGATTTATCATCCCGACCACCAGCGCCAGTCGCTATCGCGCCGCTTGAAATAGCACCAATAACACTAGCCCCGCTCAACCGTTGGATAAAATCCTCAGCGTACAGATATCCCAAGATGAGCATGCCCTCCGCACACTTTGGATGTTCCTGAATAACCTTCTCGAATGTCAATTTCGCGCCGGTTGGGTCCTTATTTATGATCTGCAACTGTCCGATGCCCACATGAGCGAGCACATTATCCTGGGATGTAGCTCGCGCACGCTGGTAGTTGAACATAGCGCGCTCATAGTTTTGAAGATGGTGGTAGGCCCGCGCGGTCCAGAAGTATGCGTCGGATATTATTGCGGGCACGTCAGCGTAGTCGATAACCTTCTCGCATAGCTTGATCACAGTCTGCATTTGTTGCTTCTTCGAGAACAGATAGCTCGCGAGAGTGACTCCAGCAAGTGCGAGCTTCTGCGACGCATTCTTATAGGCCTTTTGGGTAAATTGCAGGGCTGATCCGTACAGAACAACAAACTCCGGACTGCCGACGCCACGGAAAGCCTTGTCTTGGTAGTATAAACCCATCAGAATATTGGCTGCCGCATTCTCCGAATCCTGATGAAATTTCGTTAGAACTGGATACATCCATGGTTGTTGGACTTTGCCATACCAATTCAAGAGATCTCTCCCAAGCGAGCTTCGCATCCTCTTTAAAGCCAAGTTTCCAAAAGCAGAGGCCGATTCCGATACGTGGGTCTGGCAGAAAATCGGCGCGCGATACCAAGACTTGCTGATATAGCTTAAGCGCACCCTTGTAGTTCTCCTTGGCGTAAAGGATACGAGCGCGACCCATAAAAGCCATCAGATTTATATCGCCTACTTCTTTGATTACAACATCAAACACCTTTGCAGCTTCTTCCAGAGACTCGTCTGTGGTAGACTTCAATATACTCCAGACTCCTGCTTCAGGTTAGAACCGTGATACAATCAATGTACATAACCCACAGAAGCCCTTACCTCTAGCTAGGCGATTTATTGTCCAAGATCCGTATGCTTTCGTAGATATATTGAGATCCTGAGTAGCCAACTGCCGGTACATCTCCTTCGTCTTGACTTTTGAGGACGCGAGGGCATCGACTGGAGCATTCATTGGTGCATCGCGAGATTGTTTGAGATACAGCCAAGCTAAGCAATTGTGTAGAGGGACCCTGCCATCTTCAGGTCCACGGACTAGGACGGGAGCTACATTCCAGGATCAGAAAATGCTCAGAGCTCAACACGCTAGACCTGAATATCTCGTACCTTTCAAACCTCGAGTGACAACTTCAATGGCTTCCTCAATCTTATTCAACCGACTATATGCAGTCTACACAATATACGGCATTAGCAGACATAATATATTATTGCTTTTCATCGTGTCTCGAACTTACCCCAATAGCAAGCCAGAACTGTCTGCCGGCCTCCTCATTCTCCAGAAGATCGCAAAGCTCGGTCGGATCGTCGGGCAGATCTGTGTCCAGATTCAGCGTAACAACCTCCTGATCGTCTCGCAGCGGAATGTCAATCACATTGGCAGTAGGTGGTTGCGAATACTGCGAGTCATCGCCGTCGATACTCTCGTAGGAAGCGCGGTCATATGTTGTGCCTTGGGACGCCATTGCAGACTGATGCAAAGACAATATCTTCAGTGCGCAGTTTCCTCAGCTACAAAGGCTGTCAATGCAAAAAAAATTGTCTGATCAAAAGAATTGCTCTTTTCGACTGAAAACCGAGGACTGCTGAGTGGTGCGATAATGCAGACAGTACTGTGGAGTTTGAGTTTTGAGCTCGATGAACTTAGCCCTTACCCACACATCTCGTCATAACGGGAACATGTTGGAGATGAATTTGGGGTTGGATTTGCTGGTCGACTACAAATGAGAATGACCAAACAAAGTGGACATGCCTGGATTGTCATCATCAAATCATATGACTTATTGCGTTCATATCACGGTACGGCTCTTATTACCAAGGATATGTGTACTGTATTGATATCATGGCTTCTTAATGGCATAATGTCACCCTAAGTTCCATCTCATATAATCTCACTTGTATTCTCATTATCACAATTGCCGATAACGCTCCGAAAACCATCCACATAAACTGGCTAGATAGCGTCACGGCAGACGCTGAGCAGAAGCGCTATACCTTGGTGAGAAGCGCAGTTCCCCGTCCGATCAATATTAATCAAATGTAACCTTATTTTGTCCGATTAGCGTAAAGAGCGATGCAGAGATTAATGTGAGATTGGATCTATTTCGTGATTAGCCAAGCTCACATGCCAGGAGCCATAGATACTCGTAAGTGAAGTCGTGTATTAACGTCTGAACGAAATAATCTAATTTCATATACAAAAGAATCGTGCATCCCTATAGCAGGACGATGGCCAAACGCCTACAGAAGCCACATATCCAACCTGTGGATATCCTTATAATCCATTCCAAAGAGCCTTTGTCATTAATCGAAACAATAACTCGTCTCACAAAATTTGCTAAGCATGACGCTAAACCTCCTTATACACTGCCACAGGAGCCGCAACGCTCTCGAGGCCAGCAGTATTCTGCGAAGGCAGAGCACTTGAGGTGCTGGGACTGGACGGTGAGTCCTAAAACACGAGTTAGCAGCGCGCTGGTACGAGACACCCTTGAAAATATTACTAACCCAAAGATTATCCTCTTCGTCTGCAAATGGATCAACCAGAACCTGCTGTCGCAAACGTCCGTAATTATCCACTGGTCCGTTCTCCTCAACGTATCGACCTTTACCCGTTCCGGTATATGCCTGATATGATCGATTTCCATCGCTGTGCTCAGCCTCATCCTTATACCCCGTGGGTAGTACCCTTCTTGTATCCTGCGCATCCTCAGGCAGCCCCTCGTCAGCGACATTCGTGTACTCAATTTTCCTCGCCCCCTCGTCCAGATCTTCCTTCTCCCTTGACGTTTCCGACGGGATATGAGGCTGCGGTGTTTCCGAACGAGCGTCTTGCAGCTCAAGGTAGTACTCTCTCGGCGGACTGACCAGTGCTGAGGCTTTATCTAGTGCTGCTTTATGAGCGTCGAGGGATGTTGAAATTGTCTCGTTCGCGGATATGATGTTCATGATAGTCGGTTCGTCGAGCGGCGGCACAGAGTCACGAGATAAATAAGATTGAAGCCGGGCCGACATTGTGACGCATCGCTCGTAGAATTCCTAGTGAGAGTTAGCGGAAAATGGAAATACAACTCGGAACGAACACTACTGTAGGCTTACCAAGACCAATGAACTGCCCGATATCTGAGCCGGAGGTGTAGTGAGTAGTACCTGCTGCAACAGCGACGCCCAGGTCTTGGCCTCCTCGACCACATCCGAGATGGTTTGGGGCGTCACGGGTTCATGCGATCCTTCCCTGTTCCGTCCGGCATACTTTGCATACACCTGATTCAATTGACTCATTTCCTCCGCTCCTTGCCATTTCACTGCAAAATGCTGTAACGCATCCACTAACAACTGCTTCACGGACGGATCCCGCGTATGCCGCAACACCTCGCTCATCACTCCCGCGAGCTTTTGGTCCTCGCCCACCTGGCGCAATATCGTTTCCGAATTTGCATCAACGAGGATCCGAAGAACAACGGTGGCGTTATACTGCGCCACCGTGCCCGTAGTGTGTTTCGGATCCAGCCGCTTGCGGACCGCTTTGATGGCTTCTTTGGCCGCGAGCGGGGTGGCTTGGGCGCATTCGACGATGGTTGGGAGGTAGATTATGTCGTCCGAGGGGCTAGTTGATGGTGGAGGCGTTGTAGATGAGGAGGTGAAGGGGAATTTTCGTGTCAGCTTTGTTGGGTTCTTTTTGTCGCAAAAGGCAGATATTGCAGAGACGACTTGGATGTGAGGATCGTCTGGAGGATGGATTAGTAAATGATTCGTGAAAGTAGTACAGCAACGGCATACTTTTCGAAGTTGAAGACCTATTAAAAACCTTCATTGTCCCATACGTAGATTCCAACAGAGACCTTTGATTCAAGCACTGGAACAGAAGGATCCCTAAATATAACAGGCAAAGTTGTCTGTTATAGGTTGATCAGGGACTGACGCGGCGCCTTGTCTTTCTCCCAATGGAAGACAACGCGCGGCACGTGCAAGATGCGCACACTGAAGTTCGCGATATGGTGGACAAAGTGGAGCCTATTGCGGCTTAGCCCCTGAAATTCATCCTCGCGAACCGGGTTGTCTCAACTGGGGACTCCTTGCCATCCGAGGATTCAGCCCCAAAATCAGTCTTTATGCGTTTTTGAATACTTCATTAGTATTCATCTGCTCTTTTCGTATGAACTCAGGCATTATCGTACACAACTTTTGCTGCCAATAGCACAAAACAAAAACCAATAATACATATCAAAAATCACGATCTAACCAAGATGACCACGAGCTGGTAATAGTCAAAACCGAATAACAAAAGTCGCAAATACGAATAAAAAATCTAAAGCTATTATACATGTCCAACCCGTTTATTAATTCCCCAGTCGATCCGGAACCGCCGCAAGCTCGGCCTCAAAAAATTTCAAATTCTCTGCAATAAGCTGGTCCCGCACCTTAGCTATCGCGCGCTTCTTCTCCAGCCAAGCATCCTTGCCCAACAGCGCAACTCGCGAGAATGCCTCGACTTCGGTCTCCGAGTCCTCTTGTATCCATGCGGCGTCTTCGGGGATGTATGCGTACGCAGCCATCATCTTCCTAGTGAGCAGAGGCGGTGACGAGACACTGAGCGCCGTGGCGATGGAGCTCGACGCCTGCGACTCGATGTATTCATGTGTCGCGAAAGAAGGGATGACAGCGACAGCCTTCGAGATCGCCTCGAAGTACTTGGGAAAGTCGAGGCCGAGCTTGTACACGAGCTTGTCCTTAATGGATGCCGGCGAATCAAGCTGGATGCCATTGCCGATCAAGTGGAGATTGACCGGTGGATCGAACTTGGAATATTGTTCGAAGATCTTGTTATAGTTTCGCCGCCACGGCTCGAGCTTGCCCACCATTGTGACAAACGGCTCCATCTCCTCCAGCGCAATCTTTTCGTTTGGCAGTCTGAATACTGGGTAGATAATTGGCGCCCTGTAGATGACCTCTTCGCTCGTGTTGAAATAGGTTGGGAAATGCGTCGACACGAAGTTCTGGACATGCGTCGACAGCGTAACGAGCTCCCACTGGCCCTTCTTGATCCACTCGGTCATAAACTTGATTTGGCTTTTGTAGGGCGATTTATTGTTGTCCGCCATGGTGAGGTCCCACTTGGACGCCTCGTGAACGATGCAAATGACATTTGCGCCACGCTCAAGCAGCATCTTCAACGTCTTACCCATCGCGGCCACGTCTTCAGGGCACGATGTCAGAAAAATCAGATCTGGCGTGGTAGTTTCACGCTCTGCGATCTTGGGAAACCTCGCGATGTCGATGAGATTCAGCTTCTGCGGCTTGGCGTACAGATCGAGCCATGGGCGGACGCCAAAACGGGAGTATCCTCTTGGAGAGGCAAAGAGGGTGACATTGACGTCTGGGAGATTCGAGAAGACGTTGAGGAATGGGAGGACAATTTCGAAGTGGTATTGGGGAGTGTTGATCAGGTAGACGTCGCGGTGACCACGGATGCCCTTGGTCGCGATTTCGAAATTCGAGTCGGCACTCCCCTCCACGGCGGCGGCAACAGAGGAGGTAGTATCATCGACGTCGGCATCTACTGCTGCGGGCTCAGAAGGGAAGTCATCAAGCGCAATTTCCCCAGTACCGGTAGGCAGCGCAGGCGGAACGTCGAATCCAGACGTTTCCTCCTCTTTGGCGGGAGTAGTCAATGGCAGATACAGGCTCTTCCCCTTCTCGAACAGGCTCCCGATGTCAATAGTCGATGCTGCTGTGGTACTCTTAGCTCCAGCTGCAGAAAATTCTCCCGCGTCGTCCTCGCGAACGCTGCCCTTCTTGAAGACATTGTGCACCTCTGGTGGAGTAAACAGGATGACAATGACCACAAGTACGACGACTATCCGAAACAGACCAATGCCTGACGGCCGAATAAATGCCATCTCCAAATGTGGCAGCGATTGTGGTAGCGATTATAGGGCCAGGCCTGTGAGTTGATGCTGGGGAACCGAGGACGGTGATAAGCGATAACGAGGAGAAGGGCTACCCGCAAGTAACACGACGAGTGAGACCAGCTAGATAGCACGCCACGTCGACGAAAGCTAGTGCCAGATCTCCAGATTTAGGCGAAATTGTAGAAGATCGACGGATATGCCAGGAGGATGTGCGCCGGGCGCAATATTTGAACAAAGACGAGCGGAGTCGACAGGGGACGCGCACAGGCCGGTCACTGGAGTCGCACAACGGTGCTGCACCGTTGCTGCACCGTTGATGCATGCAGACTCGCAGATATGCAGGTTCGCGGGCGCAGGCTTGCAGTTCCCACCTTGGCTCTAATTTAAGAACGCATCCAGATTGCCCCTTCCGTTGCCGCATCAGATACATTTGCGCCATAAATCGCTCAGAGTTGTGCGCTATAATCAGCTAGTTACAATTGCGGTATATGCTTACCCGGATAACGCGTTTCATCCATACTTTCGAACAAGAAATTGCACGTGCGGGCGGGCCCGCCTATCTTGGACCCTATCTTGGACCATATGGTATAGGGTAGGGTAGGGTCAGGGCTGATAATTGGACGGACCAATCCGTCAAAAGAGAGCGTTGCTGTGGCGACCACGTGGAGGCAAAATAGCAACCGCGGAGTAATCCCGGAAATAGCAGTCAGCCATGTCGATGGTCTGCAAGGACATATGATGATGGTTCGGACTCCGGCTTATGCCCGCGGCCTGGAGATATGTTACCTATAACAAAGCTATATCGAATCTTTGTTTCGGTTCGCGCCATGGGCCCATGGCTGATTTAAGTGCGAGTGGACTGGCGAAACCGACGAGCGAAGAATGGATTGATGTACGAGAGGGCACGGGTACTTATCGCGAGTCGGGCCGGAACGAAGCATAACGCGCACGAAATTATACTAATGAGGTCAAGGTCGTTATGACATTTACCTAATTTGACTCTAGGTTCTTTATAAGTGCGCGACTATGCTGAAGGAATCATTAGGGTTATACTGATCAGAATTCTGTTCTTTGGAACGGTAGTCCAACAGGTGTGTGGCGAACACCTGTTTATCTCTTTTTCCCCTGTTCTCATTCTCTGCTCCTCCTTCCTTCCTCTGCCAATTAAACGTGGGCACTAATTGACGCGCCACTGCGTTGATTCGAGAGCTAAGCACTACATATTATGAAGAATACACTAACCTTTGTCTTTCCTATGCACGAGATCTTTTAAACAAAAATTCCATTCATTTGCATAGAGCTTACCATTATGAACTCGCCGCTAGAGGACTAATTGGGCAACATGATAATCGTTAATGATGCCAGATCGTTATGACATTTATCAGCCTAGAAGCGGGTCATCGCCACTTTCGTACGATATTTGAAACGCCGTCCTGCATAGCTCTAGTCCTAAACACGTAAAGACAGAAGTCGAGTAGGGTAATGTGGCGTAAGTCATGTCGTCATAGAGGTATGTGGCTGATGGCACGCCGCTCAGGGCAATGGAACTCCGTGCCTCATTAAATTGCCAAGTTCCTCATTTTTTTCCATACTCTCGGTCCAAACAGTCCAGCCAGACACAAGGAACGTTATTGGACAATGGTGCTCAAAACTTACAACCCGTACATTGTCGCATTGGCGGCGACTATTGGCGGCATGCTCTTTGGTTTCGACGTCTCGTCTGTTTCAGCCTTTGTCGATAACGAGACCTATCGCGAGTACTTCAACTATCCGAATGACATTCTTCAGGGTGGCATAACGTCTGCCATGGCTGGCGGCTCGTTTGTCGGATCTCTTTTCTCCGGCTATGTTTCGGATTTCATGGGGCGGTATGGCTCTTCTTTTTTTTTTTGACTCATGGTTTATTGCTTTACTAACATGTCCTCGTATCTAGAAAGTACGCTATCCAGGTCGGCGCAATCATTTGGATTGTTGGCTCTCTTGTCCAATGTACTGTGCTGAACGTCACGCAACTCATAGTTGGCCGATTCATATCTGGAATTGCTATTGGAATCTGCTCGTCACAGGTGCCTGTGTACATCGCGGAGCTGAGTCCCAAGAAAATTCGTGGTCGTCTAGTCGGCCTATTTCAATGGGCGGTTACTTGGGGGATCATGTGAGTTGTCATCTTTTGATTAGCTACATGGTCTTTGAAGTCGTGTGATTGCTGACTGCTTCAAGGATTATGTTCTATATCAGCTACGCGTGCTCATTCTTGGATGGACCCAAGAGCTTTCGCACCGCTTGGGGTCTTCAAGTAGTTCCCGGCATTATTCTTCTGTTTTCTCTGGTCTTCTTCCCCGAGTCCCCGCGCTGGCTGGCTACTAAAGACCGATGGGACGAGGTGATTAATGTCATTGGACACATACAGGGTGGCGGCGATATGGAGCATCCCGATGTCCAGGTTGAGATGCAAGAGATTCGGGAGGCTGTTCGAATCGATCGCTTGTCGAAGGACATCTCTATGTTGGATCTATTCGCGAAGGGCTCCCGTCTGCGCACGTTTGTTGGCGTCTCTGCACAGGTTTGGCAGGTGTTTACTGGCATTAACGTCATGATGTACTACGTCGTCTACACTTTTGCAATGGCTGGCTTCGGCGGCAACGCGGGCCTTATCTCCTCCTCAGTTCAGTATGTTGTCAACGTCGTTATGACCATCCCAGCACTTCTATCTATAGACAACTGGGGCCGCCGCCCTCTTCTCATCACCGGCTCTTCACTCATGGCCTTTTGGCTCTTCCTTGTCGGCGGCGTCATGGGTCGCTTCGGACATTACGTCCCCTCCCTGAACGGTAACACCGAAATCCGGTGGTACGTCCCTAGCAGACCTGCCGCTTTGTCTATCATCGCGTTCAACTACTTCTTCGTCGCGAGCTATGCACCAACATGGGGTCCTGGCGTCTGGATCTACGTCTCAGAGATCTTTCCGCTGAAGCAGCGTGCGACTGCCAATGGCTTCTGTGCCTCGTTTAACTGGCTCTTCAACTTCGCACTCGCGTTCTTCGTGCCTCCCGCGTTCAAAGCCATTCAGTGGAGAACGTACATCATATTTGCGATATGCTGTGTCATCATGACGGTCCACGTCTTCTTCATGTTTCCCGAGACCAGAGGCAAGACGCTCGAGGAAATCGATCTTATCTGGGAAGAGCACGTCCCGCCGTGGAAGTCCTCGAGCGTCGACGTCACCGATCTGGCGATCCACCGTGGACCGAGAAAGGTGGAAGAGAACGACAGGAGTCTCAGTGAGAGCATGGATGGTCTGCATCATGAACTTGGGAATGTTCATGGGTCACGGGGCACGAGTAGTGCAGGGTCGACTTTGACAGGGTCATATGATGCGGATTTGGGTGAAGAGCATCCATTGTTGAGTGCGCACTCGGAGAATAGAAGGCAAGAAGTCTAGATTAGATTAGAGTAGAGTAGAGTAGATGGTCGCATATCTAAACGTTTGGATAACTGGGATTCGGACTATTTCATTGTATATTTCGGTTCCTTGGCATTTGGCTAAAACAGTGTGTTGTTTATTGGTCGGAAGGGTATTGTATGTAAATTGAGTCATTTCCATGATTCGTGACTGGGCCAACTGATACAGATGGGTAAATATATTAATAATAATGACAATTTGTTATATTATTGTACTGTACGTATATAGATATTATACATAACTTCGCTATCGCTATCGATACTGGGGGGGTGGGGGAGTGTTGCTATTTACTTCACGAAGGTGGCAATACGACTCTCCAAATGGTACAAAGCCTTCCTCAACTGCGCAATACTGCATCCCGAGCTCTTTGCGCAGGCAACGTAAAACACCTGCATCAACTCCCTGTACTCTGCTGCCATATCTGGTGCATCACGCATTACATTATGAATCGCGTATTGCTCTCCTGGCAGAGCACTGGACTCTGCCGTGCTTGCGGGTAGTTGAATCGTCGCTGAATGGAGGTTGTAAAGCTTCTCGTCGTGTGGGCTGTCAAACACCAATTCTTCTCCCCATTCACGGCGCTCAGGATGGTCGGTGGACGGCTGCTGTTCTTGTAATTGTGACGGTACCGTCTCGTAATGAGTATACATTTGTGATTGTCGTTCTTCGATCTGTGTGCTGTCTACTTGCATCTTATCTGGCGAGTCATCAAGAGGAAATAGGTCCAAAAATTGTCGAGGTGCTAAAATGCGAGTCAGTAGTCGTTTCACGTTCTCTCGGGTATGGCCCAGCTTACGCAGCATATGGTTCGCTTCCTCCTCGTCCCGCACAATCCACGTATTTTTATAAAACTCCAAGAACTTGTCGATCTGCTCGTTATTCCAAAACGCCACGTCGTCATTGTCAATGTCAAACTCGCTGGGTTCACCCGCATATTCTTCGTCTGCATCCTCCCCGTCCTCCGCTCCGGTAGCATTATCAGCGTTATCCACTTCCTCATCATCATCAGGACGCTCTCGCGGTAACCGCATCCTCTCAGACACTTCACCCATCCTCGTCGCCCTAATCGTCCCTTCATCTCTCTTCACCCACTCCTCCCTCACCACCTCGACCACTAGCGCCCTCTTCCAGGCCTCCCAATCCAGCTGCTGCGCCGCCGACTCCGTCATCGAGGTCGGCATGCGCTTGAGCCCGTCGAGGCCGTAGCATGCCTTTGCCGCAACAATCACGAGGGCAATGAGTTTGAGTTCGGGGTGGAAGTCGCCACGCTTCGGCTTCCGCTTGGTTTGAAACGAGAGCTCGAGTCGGAGGAGGCTGATGAGGTGATGGACGGCTTGGTAGATTTCGACTGTGCATGAGGTTAGCTTTGATGGATCACACGGCAGGTTTTAGAGGATGACATACGAGGCAGGAAGAGGTCGTGGACGAATCGCAATAGAAGAACGGTACGCGATAGCGGGGGCACTTCGAGTTTGTATCGCTCGTGGAGGAGCCCAGAGACGTAGTTGCAAAAATTGTGGAAGACCCCAGGGACAGGGTAGTTCTATACTTTCCAGTCAGTTTACCATTATCGCATACCGCGTTAGCCGACGTGCAGTTCGAATACCCTTGGGTCAAAGATCTCCTGATACTTATGATCCAGATGCATCCGCAATTCATACGGGAAGTAGCTCAGAGCTCTCATATACGGGAAATCACCGTCACGAGCGTCACTGTTCGTCGATCAGCACTATTCCTTCGGCATTCTCCATTAGATACAGCTTCTTACCGATACAAGTCACACATAAAAATTGGAAGCTTTAGTATCCGGCACGCGAGATAGCATAACGCAACGCTTTCAGCCAATCGTATCTGCACAAACTCGGACCCCTTCTGTGGACTCCCTTCCAGTGTCAGATCAGCGAACTGATCGAGAGTTCCATCCTCCTCGCTATCGCTGGACTCGTCCAAACTACCATACCCATTCAAATCATCTTCATCTTCGCTCAGGTCGTTCATGGGTGACTCTTCGAGAATCCTGTTCATTTCCGCATCGTGGTCCGGACCAAACGGGGTCGATGGCTTGGGCGGGCTAGAGGCGCCAGGTGTGTTGAAGGCGTTTTTCTCTCCCAAAGGGGGTTCAGTGTCCGATTCGTCATTTGAGTCGTCGTCCATTTGAAGTGAGAGCCTATTGATGCCGCGAGCTTCGAGGTATAGTGTCCACAGACCTTTGACGATGACCTATAACAAAAATCAGCCTATCCATATCAAATATCTGATTCTGCCAAGTAGAGAGATGTACCTCCAACTTGGGAGGTGCGTTTCGATTCTTGATAAGCCACACAGTCTGATTTCGAAGGTGAGTCTGGTAGCACTTGAGGAACAGTCTATATCCCTTCCGTCCGTAGTAGACTAGCACAGTTAGCATCCATACACCAATCAATCAGACATTGGGCTCTACATACTCTTTGTCTCCTTCACTGCACTCTGACTAGTCGCCTTCTTAACCCTCACTGCCCGACCCTGCGTCGCAGTAAAATCGTCGTCATCTTCGGCCATCTCCACAAGCCCCTGTCAAATGTTAGAACCCGTCATGGATAACCCCGCCATAAACATACCTCATTCTGGTGTCCATTCTGACAATACTGCAGACCGTCGACGGTGTGCCACAGACTCGAGCGGCAATTATCGATTCCACAGATTGGACCTTTCCGCCATTCGATGCTCATGGCTTAGAGTGGCTACGGCTGTGGAAGTTATCGAGCATTCGGGTCTGCAAAGAAAGACGAAGGGATTGAGGTGAGTGCATGCGAGTCTGTAGGATGGTTTGTGGACTGTAAGGCGTATGCCCGAAGGTCGTCTATTTTGCTGTCATTCTTTGGAGCTGAGGATGATGATGGGTGAGACCAAAAAAAAATCAGGGGTCCTCTAGCGTCATTAATGTTGGGATTACGACTCGCGTACCGCAACAGAACATGAATTACATCTATCCTAAGCAAATGAATTTGATTAGACGCTGCTAGAAATCGTCGGATCAGAGAAGAGACACCATATTGGTCATTGTAGTACCAGAGTCTAGTTGTTTACAGCTGGCATATTAGGAAGGGGTGAGATTATGAGGTTTATTGACATAATACACTCCCAAGACCGACCCTCTAGATGCTGCATTTGATCTATTTGTCCCAATGAAATCCTCGGATAGAAATTTTATTTGCTAATGCTCCCTCCAAGGTTCTGACAGCCAGCGACAATTCCGACCAGCAAACAAGGACTTCCATGCGTGGTCCGCAGCCTATTTGCAGGATGCCGGCACCCCGCAGGGTCTCTGAACAGGTCTAGTTTAAATTTGCATTTTCGATATTTACTACGCCGCGGCAACATCTAGGAGACCACTCTTGCGGAGGCTTGGACGATGGCGCGGAATCATTCCATCGGAATGAGGGATGGTTTTCTAAAGCAACGAGATCTTATATATATATATATTGTCTATATATTATTGAATGACGCAGTTTCGCGAATTGCCATTTTGAACTCTTGAGTTCCCATAGCTTCTATGTTAGCAAACGAGAAGAGACAGCGTCAGTGCATACCATGGCACGATATCAGCCATGCAAATCCCCAACAAACGAGAACCGAAGACAAATCATACCATTACAACATCAGAACTTCTGGGGAGCCCGCTTCTACACCAGATAATCCCAGCTCTCACTGGCGGAACACCCCGTCATCTAGTCTAACTCATGCTTTAGATGTATACACGTGCAGTCAACGATAGCACAATCCTGCAATAAACTAGCCAACTGCGTGGAGCCGTAGTCAATGTTAGACGAGAACGAGGCGATCGTTTGGATATGTAATATTGCTTCACGATCTCCGCTCTACTTGATTAACGGGGGGGGTTCCGAGACAAAAGCAAGCATCTATATACGGGTGGCATCAACGCAGGTCGGTGGCGTAGTTGCCATGCGCGTGCTGCAATGTCGATTATGCCGCAAACGGGCGCGCACATGGGAATTCTGCTAAATGTGTCGCGCCACGTGAATCTCTTCCCCGCACGCTGCGCGATTCTCGTTTGACTTTCGTTTTCATGCACATGGCCTCAGCATTGACGAACAGCGCCAGTCGCCGGCGCGCCGAGAACAAGTATTGGCAGTCCAAGACGATGGGGGACGGACATAGGCGGTGGTGGGCGATGGCGAACGACGGGTCCCTTGCTGGGAGCATGGAGGCATGAAGGTGGGTTGCGTGACCGGCTTCAGCTGGTGGTGGGTCAATTTATGGGGTGTTGGATGAAGGCGCCCGCCGCCAAACTGCGTACGGGTTGGTGCGAAGTCTGAGTCGCCTGACATCATGGAGATCCTGCATTATACACCCTAACCCTGAAGATTACCGTGCATTCTAAAAAAGTCAAAATTTCGTCTGCAAGTGGCAGTCGTCCTCCACTCCTTTATCTCGAGAGGTTCTGCTCATTTTGTATTCAATGGTGCCCTTTATTCTCTCCGTTTCACGGAAGTAGTTTCCAGAGCAAAAATGATGTCTTCTACTGTACAGCCTCAAACGTCGCAGTTGTGGAAGTCGGCGTATATGTCCAGTCTTCCTGATGGTATGTATAATACCCCGCTATTATTTACTCCCTTTACCCGACTCCTAACAGTTTTAAAAGATATAGACGCTCCAACACCACCGCCCTCATCACAGTCGCGCCGACCATCTTGGATACAAAATTTGTCATCTAAATTCAGCAGTCCTTCGTCTGCCCCTCTGACCGAATCTGCTACCTACCTGGCGGGTTCCCGGTCTAACAGTGATATCAAGAAGCCGCTCGCAGTCAAGACCGACCTCAAGGCTGTCTCCTCTGAATCAGTCTCCGCAATCTCCACATCCCCCGATACTGCCGATGCCCCGAAAACCGGCTTCTTCACAACTCTCCGCCGACTGTCCAGCACCCGGAACAGCAGCAGCAATAGCCTCGGCAATGACTGCCACCGCGTCGTCTTCAACAAGAACCACACGCGGGCGCTATGTCCCATCCAAGAGCTCCGCTGCATGAAGCTAAAGCGCGTTGCCTTCAAGGTCGACGAGATTGACGACGAAGCACTCAACCGCGTTCCCATATGCACACAGATCCGGCGCGCGGTCAAGTACCAGGAGCAGCTTATTGACCGGAAGCGCCAGGCGATCGCGTCCGCGATAGTGAAGCACGACATTGCAAATTCCAGTCTCGAGGTAAGGGAGGCGATGGCCGGCTTGGATGGAGCAAAGATGAGGAAGAAGGCGAAGTGTCCGGCTGAGGCATCGGAAGCACGGTTGTTACTTGATGTTCCGAATTTGGCACCAACCATTACGGCGGATTGCGCGGCGGAGAAGGACGAAGTGGACGAGTTTACGAGACGGGAAAGCGCGTCGTCGAGTAGCAGCGACGTGTCGACGTCCTCGGAGGAATCCTGCGCTGCGCAGAGCGAGGAAACGGATCTCGCCAGACTGTATGCGAGGTGTTGCAAGCTGCGGGAAATCAGGCCGGCACCGTGTTTCTACGATCAGTTCAGAGGGCACACCGTCTCCCTCTCGAGTATCCGGCTTCTCGAAGCAGGCAACGAAGCGCCGACGTTCGCGCAAGTGCAGGTCCTAGCGGATTTCCTTGCGGTCGTGCCCGTCGACATGCTCATCCTCGACGACGCTCCACTCGCCGACGATATGATCAAGGGGCTCATGGCGTCCCTCCTCTCGCTCAAGCACATCAAGGTGCTGTCGATGCGCGGCTCTAAAGTGAACCTTTCGGGATGGAAGGCACTGTGCTACTTCCTCGCCATGAATAGCAGCCTCGAGAAACTGGATCTACAAGGCCTGAAACGCAAGCATTCGGAGTGGGGCTTACTGTGCAAGGCGATCGAGGCTCGAGGCGGGATACGGGATATAAACCTGTCTCTTACGGATATCCCCGAGCAAGACTTACGTAGAATTTGTTTTTAAGGCGCACTCGGTTTCGGTTTTATATGTAAGGATGGGTGCGATGGGGGCGTGTAAGTTTTTTGTATTTGTGAGTTTTGGTGTATCGTTCGGTTATCTTTTTCGGTTTGGATTTTGCTTATGGTCATTATGTTAAAAGGATTGTTTTCGAATGTTTAATATGTAATATTGCATAGCGATATTAGCGGTTTTGTTATCTATTTGCCATAATTGTGCTAACCCTGATATTGATTCGCTGCATTCGGGGCATGTGAATGTTCTGTTGGAGCCTGCATTGTTACTACTAGACGGCAACTAATCATTTTGATGTAATCATATATGATAATCGTCACTACAAGGTTCCCGTTCTGAGTGAACGCTTAAAAGTGGGATATGTCAAACAAGCACAAATCACTCGCGTGTCGGATTAAGGCCGCACCAATTCAACCCGTAGAACACAAGATTTTTGCGTTTACACCGAAGCGTTTGTCAGCCGAATTCGCGATGAAAGTAATGCTCAGGCACCACGCGCACATGAATAGAGGCTCTTTTCCTACGCGAATATCAGCGTAGACAGTTCTACTTATTCTTCAGTGAGGAAACGATTCCGTAAACCCCCATATAAGCTTCAGAGTTATCTGGTCAATAATGAACACGTTTTGACGGTAATATGGTTGTCTGTATATTAATAAAGCCATACGAAGCAAAATCTTCCAAACAGTCGTCCTTGGGGTAGTAGGTTTTCTTGTTTGACACTCTTAACATCTTCGCGAGCGTGCTATATGTAATACAAGTTACGATGTTATTAAATATGGCTGAGGTTTACAAAAAATTTCACGTATCGTTGTTATTTATCAAGTATAATCCCACCTGAATATACATGAAGTTGGAGGATTAGACCTTCGTTTTCGAAGGGGTACTGCCCATAAATTAAACCCTAGACCATTTCAACTTCGGTGGCCCACCCATAAGCAAGCAGACCCTCAAAAAATTTATTTCTGTCGGAGTTCCACAACTCTCCAGAAAATTTCTCAATAAGAACCAGTGTAGGACTAGAGGACAATCGACATTTCAGAAGGTGAGGATTTACTTATTTAATTGTTTTTGTTTTCCTAGTTTCAGCGCATCTCTATGTGTGTTATCGTGATGACCTTTTGTCGCCCCAATCATAAAATCTTTTTTGATGATTCGACTCCATTAGCCAAACACACGGAATATCTGATCTACCACGCATACATACGCTTGTTCCATTTTCCTTCAGACTGATCTTTTCTGTGGGACAATGTTACTAACGCCGGTGATCGAGTAGGTTTCGAAGAGGACAGGGATTTTTTCAAGGTCGTCATTCTTGCTCTGTCCAGCGGAGTTAGTCTTGTACGTTCCAGGTAAGAATTCGACATTTTCGATTGTTTAACGATTATAAAATTCGCAATTGTATGAGATATATATGATGTTTTAATTCCAAGTACTATCAAATTCCGAGTTATTAATCACTGTGGAAAGTTTTGTTTCTGAAATCATCAGTTGCTTTTCGTTGCTTGTAACTACCACGACTCTTTCTTAATCAAGAATATTGCGATTAACGTCTTTACTTGCGTTGATGTAGATCTCTACCTTGCTGTCTCAGTGCTCCTCCCATATGCTCCTCCCGTATGCTCCTCCCGTTTAATTGGTATTGGTCTCTAGATTTTGTAAGTATATTTTTCATTTGCCGTGATACCAAACGTAGCGAAGGCTTCTTGATATTGATGAACACCAAAATTTTCTATTTCATGCTAATCATGAATACCCAATGATTATTGTTAAACCTGTCTGAATCATATGAGTTCCTTTTGCGTTGAGTTTGGCTGTTGGCGCACTCGTGCAGTTGGATATGACTAATACTTGAATGAATACAGGTACTGAATGAACTGCTTTCTGCGACGATATCCAAGGCAGTTTGCGTCAATAAGAATCCCACAACTCACGACGAATATGACGACCGTTTCCACTCTTGACGCCCAGAGGGCGGAGAAGCTCGCGAACAATATCGTTTCAATCCATGACCGGATAGCAAAGGCTGGACATGGTCGGGAGAATGTAAGTGTATACTCGGTCGCCTCTATAAATACTTCTTGACAATGTTGACTTTGTTCGTGTCAGATACAACTAGTAGCCGTCTCGAAGCTTAAGCCGGCGGAGGATATCCTTGCCCTTTTCAACCACGGCCAGCGTCATTTCGGTGAGAACTACGTCCAGGAAATGCTCGATAAGATCAAAGTGGTACGCCGGATCTTGTCCTTTGCCCTGTATCATCTTAATAATGTCGCCTTGTTACTAACAGGTCCATCGCGCAGCTCCCCACTGATATCAGTTGGCATTTCATCGGCACCCTCCAAACCAATAAATGTAGCTCTCTCGCCGAAGTACCAAATCTCTACGCTGTTCAAACCGTCGACGCAGTCAAGAAAGCCAACAAACTGAACGATGCGCGGAAGCCCGAGCTCCCGGTCCTCAATGTCTTCGTCCAAATCAACACCAGCGGTGAAGAGAACAAGAGTGGCGTCAAGCCCGACGAGGCACTGCCGCTGGCAAAGCACATTTTTGAAAACTGCCCGAGGCTGAAGTTTGTGGGTCTCATGACGATCGGCGCGATTGCGCGATCCAAGGCTTCTGGTGTCGAGAACGAAGATTTTAAGACTCTCGTCATTACGAAAGAGACGATCGAGAAGGCGCTTGATATCTCGGACCTCGAGCTCAGCATGGGTATGAGCGAGGATTTCGAGGAAGCTATTCGTCAGGGAGCAACTACCGTGAGAGTGGGGAGCTCGATTTTCGGAGCGCGACCACCGAAGAGTGCTCGAAATTAAACTTTTCGCTTACTAGCATATTTTGGTGAATTTTGCATATGTGTATTTTCTGGAGTTCGGAAGGATTCTCGGGATGTGTTTTATTATGGGAGGAAGGGGCATAAATGTCATTGCTCGTACAAGCAAAAAGTCTGCATTAACTAATCGTAACTGCATGTACAAGTATATATTCTATCTTAATCAAAATTCATGAATTCATCATCGAAGTGATGTCTCCTAAAGCCCTATCAAGGTCTCGTTATCTGTCTTCGGGGCCTTTCCGCCGATATTCCACGTTCGTTTGTCCTCTGAATGCGCCTGCTTCTCATGAAGCCTCATCAGTAGAGCCGATGCACGTTCAGGGAACGGCGGCATCTCATCACAGACTGTTCGCAGAAGATCGTCTGAAGGCAATGTCGCCAGTGTAAGGTACTCGCACGCTCTTTGCTGAAGCTCTGAGTCTAGCGAGCGAGCGTACGCCTGGAATACTTGCAGTAGCTGTGGCTTGATCTCGGGGAATAAGTTGACGAACTTGACGAAAGTTGATAGTAACATCGCTTTCGTGAAAGCTGAGCATGACATGAACTTATCTTGCAGGGCGAGAAACTGCTCGATTGGTGTGCATCCCGGCGTATCGGCAATCAAATGTCCAAATTCTCCCAAAACGTAGCCTCCGATTTTAACCATGGCCTCGTAGTAAGTCGGCCCCTTCAAGTATTGCAGCAGTGTGTGCGCTGCGTAGGGTTGCAATTCTTCATTGTTGATAATAATCTGCACAGCACGCTGCCAGACTTCGTCACTAACATAGTCGCCAGCAATAGATATCAGCTTCAATATCGTATCGATGTACCACTTGTAATCCATTGCATGCTTCTCTGTCAAAATGGCGATCTTGATGACCATATCTTCGCGAATAGCGTAATCCGCACTCTCCAGATACTTCAGCAGTTCCGCGACAATCACAGCAGCATTTGTATAACTGCACATGCTGTATAGCAGATCCAAGCCCTTTCGTCTGACAGAGATATCACGGTCTCGCAGCGAATTGAGAATCGTAGTCTGATGTTTCCTAATGGGACTTAAATCCTCGGCACTAGCGGCTAGATGCGCCATTGTATCGAGACCTAAGTATCTGAGATTGGTCTCTCTTGATGATATGAAAACAGAGAGCTTTCCAATAATGCGGTCCATTATACTCGGGCCGGCGTCGATATGAATAGCAAGGTTAATAGCCTCGAAAAGTACAGCATTCTGTGCGTTACTTTGCTGTACATTCCTTGACGCTTCCGCTGATGCTTCGAGAATTGCCTGAAGAAGATCGAGCAGTATGGCACTGATGTCAGGATCATCTAGGAAACTCAGTATAAGTGCCCACGAAAAGGTCAAACCAAAATTCATACCAGACGGTGGATAATACTGCAGAAGTCTCAGAAATTTGACTTGCAGCCACGGATTCGGCACCTTATAGTACGTATAATCTTCCAGAATCTGATGATCAATCAACATCGCTTTGAGCCTGAGCACAACCCGACCATAGCACTTCCGATAGTGATCCGGCTTATCCTGAGCCAGTGCCATTACCAGTGAAGCGACGGATGTGACAACTCCTAAATCGTGATCGCTCAGTAGTGATACTATCCTGTCCGCCCATTCGATCTGAATGACACCGGGAAACTTGCGATAGAGACGTAAGAGTGTCAATGCCGCTTTCTTTTTGACGAATGTCTTTGAGACACTATTACGAAATGCATTAGAAATTAGTTCGAGTGTATTAAATCAGAGATATCTCAACTTACGGAGAAATGAGCAACTTATGCACGTCTGAGCTGAGCGACTCCGCCATCTCTTTTCCGCCCACGTTAGCGATTGCGTGGAGCGCAAGGCAGTTGAATAGCTCATTCGGATCGTTCAAGTCCTTCCTGATGCTATTGACCACTAGATTAATGAGATCGTGATTCTCATTAAGAAGGAGACTTATCGCCAGATATCCTATCTGCTTTTCCGAGTACTTATTCGACGCGATAAGATTAAGAGCTTCGAGGTGACCAAAGTCGATGTTCCAGCCGAGAATGTAGATGTAGAGCAACTAGATGAGATCTCAGTCCTTGTCGCAACAATTAGCAAGGTCTTTTTGGCAGTGCTCACCTTGCAGACATATTTCTTCTTTTGATAACCGCTAAGATTCGAGTCTGCCACGAGGATCAATCTCTAAACGCCAACCACCACGAATTTCTTCCGTATATTCAAACTAACCTTTAAATTTTTGCCTGCGCAAGTTGATTAGCTTATATTCTATACAGAGAACGCGCGTTTAGATATCCTACCGAATATTCGCTAGTTCCTTATTAATCCTCCGTTCTTCGAGCTCTCGTGCCCTGGCATTGCGCAGATCAGCAATAAACTGCACCAACCCTATAAATTAAGAATATTCATCAGAATAGTCTAATGAGACATCCTGCAGATGTGACCAATGAATCATTTCAATTGTTGATCTTGCAAAATTAGTCCTGTAACTCTTCGTACCTCGCATAGATGACATAGCAGATTATATTCGCTAATTCAGAAGTAACAAAGGATCAATCATGTAAGACTGTAATACGTCGTACATGATAGAATCTTCAGCAAGCAAACAACTACTGTAGCAACTTCTGAAAAACGCTAAGGATGTTGCACTGATTTGATCAGAACGTTGATTAGCAGGGATGAATCGGATGCTCGATCCCTAACCTTGCCTTAAAGTCCCAATGTACCTTTAGTACACACGGCCCTTTTTCCGGCTTCAGGACGATAACTTGTCACCTGGGGGTCTCGCCAATGCCGTGGACTGACGCCGGCAATGTAGTTGGATCGGTCAGTCACTGCGTTGCAGCATACGAGGAGGTTCTTAGGTGGTTGACCGTTTAATTATGAGATTATTCATGGTTGCAATTCAGTGACATACTTTCAGTTATTAATCTGACATCTGGTCCATGCATGATTCGCTTTTGCTTTTGTATTTTGTGCGCATTTGCGTGCATAGAGAGCCTTTCATTCACTTCAGAACCTCTCATAGACGGTAGATTTTGAAAGCTCTGGCTTCCGTTTGATCGATATGTTTTGTAAAGAGGAAGGTGGTGCGACGCGAAGTTTCCCAAATGCGCTTTTCAATTCTACAACTCACTCAAATTTATACAAATATTCGAATATTATCGTTTACTTATTTCGCCAATTCCTACGTAATTATTTTTAAATATATTTATGACTGCGCCAGTGTTCGCAAAGATACCGGCTACATTCTGCAACCGCTATTTCCGGCCACGCCTGACGACGCTTATCGCGCAATCGATTACAAAATTCAGAATTGAACTCCGAGCGTCCTTGGCTTCCACTACGCTCTCTTCCACATTCCCCCTGACAGCAGGCAATTCTAGCTCTTCATCGCTTTTTGGAAACTCAATTCTCTTCGCAGGAATTTATTCTCTCTCACACTCTACAAATTTTTGCAGAAACATGTCTTTCGGAACCGCTGCTGCCTCCAGACTAGCCGGGAAGACAATACTCATCACCGGTGCGTCGTCCGGAATCGGTCGGGCTACTGCCTTCGAGTTCGCGAATGCCAGCGGCGGCGATCTCAAGTTGATCCTCACTGCGCGACGAGAGGCTGCTCTATTTTCTATCAAGGAGGTATGTTAGTTTAGGATGGACTTTGTTTACTCAATCGAGGTTGAGGTCTGAGCTAACTAAGCACTCCAGGAAATCGAGAAGGCTTACCCAAAGTCGAAGGTCTACCCAATTGCACTCGATGTTAGCAAGTTGGCTGATATTGATGCTTTTGTTGAGAACCTGCCCGAGGAGGTCAAAGACATCGACGTCCTGCTAAATAATGCGTAAGTTCCTTGAATTTGATCTGTATCAAGTTTGTGACTCTAAAACGCGCAATTAACAGGGGTATGGTTCATGGTGTTGATCAAGTTGGCGGAATCCAGCAGAGCGATATCGATATTATGTTCCAGACCAACGTCTTCGGTCTGATCGCTCTGACACAAAAGCTGCTGCCGAGCTTCAAAGCCAGAGACAAGGGCGACATCATCAACATCGGCAGTATCGCTGGACGGGAGCCCTACCCTGGTACGTAATTGGATCTTCTCGTTTGAGAGCGGCATGAACATTGTGGTTGACCGGACATGTATTAAGGTGGTGCTATCTACTGCGCAACCAAGGCCGCTGTTAAGTCGTTCACTGAGACTCTGCGAAAGGAGCTAATCGCTACACGCATCCGTGTCATTGAGGTTGACCCCGGCCAGGTCGAGACTGAGTTTTCTGGTATGTACAGCACCGTGACATATTGGTAGGCCTATATTAACATCCATGAAGTCGTTCGATTCCGCGGTGACAAGGGTAAGGCCAATGCCGTCTACCATGGGGTCGAGCCACTTATCGCTGAGGACATTGCGGAGGTTATTGTTTTTGCTGGTTAGTGTATCCTTTGGACGTGGACGCGAAAGCACAATATTGACGTATCCTTAGCCTCTCGCCGCGAGAATGTCGTCATTGCCGACACACTCGTCTTCCCCAGCCACCAGGTTAATACTGTTTGAACGTTTCTTCTACTAAGGATTGTCATTAACGAATACTGCCTAGGCTTCCGCTTTGATCATGCACAGAAAGTTGTAGATTTCTAGCAGCGATTATCGATATATGGGCCTGACTACGACCACTTGAATACGATGACGAGCATCGTTTGCGATCTATAAATATGGATCAGAATTAGATAATGGATTTCGAATTCTAATTAATACAAAATTAGTTGTTATATAGATAAGTGATTTCGAATAGAAATACACTAGTTAAATTTGGTTACGTTTTATAGATCCAATGTTGCAATGCTCCGTCTCAGTTCCTTCAAAATTCATTTCACTTACCGAAACCGAACGTAACAATATCAGACATCTTTATCGAGGAGGATTCAGGTTCATGACTGACAGATTCTGACAGATTACTAGATCGAGACGCCTTTCATACATGTTAAGGTCCGCATCTCAACACTAACAGCCCAGAATTCTCTGCGAGATTTATGTGAACTCAAATACAATACGTAATGGAAGTAATATATTGATACACAAATAAAATGGACTACTAATATAACATGCGAATATAAAATCACAAAATGCCAAATCAATGCCAAAAATAACTCTTAACACCCCATACCAGCTCCAAATCATTTTAAGATATACAAGAGAATGTCATAAATGAATGTATGTCATGACGATCAATGCATGGACTACATTACTTAAATGCGTGGACAACATCACTTAAACCCCATAAATATTCGTAGATATGTAGAGTAATCGACCACTTATTTCAAGTTCGTGAAATCGATCTCGCCGTCTCTCTCGGCGTTCTCCGCCTTGGATCGCGAGCAAGTGCATTCGTGAGCGCGACGCTTTCCTGTAAGAAAAAAAAAATTAGATACTGATCCCATCGAAATAACAAAAGTATCAGAAACACATACCACATGAGCAAGTAGCACCATAGATATTGTTCTCAATAGCAGCCTTGGAACAGACGCACTCCTTGGCGGGGCGGGCACCGCAAGAGCATCGAGCCTCCTCAGCACAAACGCAAGAATCGCCGGATTTTCTGCAGCAAACCATTGGGAATATGAAGTGTCAATGATAGTGACAGGCTGACTTAATCGAAGTGACGCTGGAGTAACTCCTAGGAAAAATTACAGTGGGAAGCTTTGAAATTTGCTGTAGTCGTTAATGATGGTTAAACAGACTGGGGAACTTATCTGATTTATAGCCTTTCGTGGAGGTGCGCGATGCGTCATGTGTGGCGCTACGCTTACAATTGATCGTGCATTGATTGGCTGATGTCGATGGGAGTTGGGATAACCAATCAGCGTTGGGGAAATTCGTGTCGGGTTGCTACAACAGCCAATCAGCATGGGCGTGATTACTCCCAATAGGGCAGTCAGTGGCGGTCACCTTCTTATCACAGATGCTCAGCCACCAAATGTGTTGGCGCCATCGAACACTTAATTGTTGCTCGATTATCGAGATAATCGGGATTCGTGATCTGATTATAATCCCCACTAGGCAATTGGTTCGAGGTGCAAAACGCCAAGTTATCAAGCATCTATGCTCGTACTTTAACATTCTGATATGTCTTTGGTATAGTTTACAGCGAAGTTTTGCAGCGAAGTGCATTTGAAGTAGATCTACACATGTAACTCACGAGTTGTTGAGTCGGAATTGCTGGTTGTTGCGGAGGACCGCCTACTTGAGAACTACACTGATGACCGAACTTGGTGGTTCGAAGCACAAGGAAGGTGTCGCGCCAGTCAACATAAAGACCATCAACAGTGTAATTCACCACGCTGTCCGGCCATGACTATCAGTATAATTTGCCTTAGATCGCGGCTAGCTAAGAGACACAAAAAACGTAGCTCTCGATAACACTTCATATGAACAAACATATATAAGTACATAACTCATGAACACCACACTAGCACCTTCATATTTAGTACAAAATATAATACAATCACCACCCGAAAATAATGACGAGCAAGATAATAGCAAAAAAAAGACATAGCATACCCCTATCTACTAAAACAAGAATACTCATTCGCCTACTCGTTTTTCATGTTATTGAAAAACGATTTGACATCCTGTTCCGAGACAATCTTTCCTTCGTCGGCAAATGGCCTTAGAAACGTCGCTAATTTCGCTTTGATCTTCTTGTAGGCATAGAGTCCTTCCATCGCGTTCAAGTGAGGCATCGAATTCAAGGCTCGTGTTCCTGCTTCAAGCAGAGAGTGTGCTAAAGAGATTTAGCCAAAGTTCATTAAATATACCCTTCTGAAGGCTTCTTACTCTCATCTTCGTCTCGGGGAGGCTCGTAGGTGACTTCCTCCTCTCTTAGCATGGGAAACCGATCCAAGAATTTCAGGCAATCCTCGCATCTGCAGATCTTATCCCTCCATCCCTCAACCAAGAACAAAGAGAATTCCTCGTTTGAAGCTGGAATTCGAGGCACCTTGCAATTGCGAGCAGAAAGAGCATCACCGACCGACGACGGTGCAGAGGATACTTTCGATTCGTTCGAAGACGTGGATGACACCGACGTGTTCAGAGAGTCCATACTACCTCCTTGACCTTCTTGTAGGACTCTCTTGGCCGCGGATTCAGAGTCTTGCTCGTTCACACTTACTTCAAGTTTTCGCTTTATGCCGTTACTAGTCGACGCACTTGTTGCTGCCTCCGCGATCTGAGATTCCGTCGTATCAGAAAACAAGTCCAGAGAAAGACTTCCATGTGCACCAGTCTCCTTGCGAATCACGGCATCTAGCGCAACGGATTTCCATCCCGCCCATCTACCCAATAAACTCCGATGCTTCGCAACACACTTCCAGCATATAAACGACTCGAACAAATTGTCGTCTGGGAATCCGGGAGGCGGTACGTGCTCTTCTCCATCGCCATCGACGTCCCCATCATCCGATATCGACAAAGACATATCATCGGTTATGACTGGAAGGAGATTAACACCTGTCGGATGGCCCTTTGGCGACGGCGGTTTATTTGGGTTGGAGAATGGAGACGTGCCGGTAGTAAATTCGGAATAATCGATAGGATACAGTTTGACACCCCTGGGATGACCTGAAGGCGATTTTGGCTCCTTCTTGGTTGCGGTCTCTTCAGCTGCTGTCTCAAACGTCTCAGCCGTGTCAACCGCATCAATAATTATCTTCGTCGGGTGACCCTTCGGTGATGGAGGCATCACATTCGACTTCTGATCCAGATGCAGAAGATCGTTCCGAGCCGGCTGTGGCGGTTGAGGCAGAGGCGGAAAAGGAAGTCCGAGTATGCATTCCTCATGATACCAATCCTCATTACATACGTCTCCCAGCAAACATTGATACATCGTTCCCTTCTCAGTATCTGGATTATATTTCGAGTCACACGCACAAAACCGGCCCTGGAAGTTGTGATCATATCTGTTGCTGCTGGATGGAATATCTAACTCGGTGAAATTTTTGCGAAGGTTGCATCCGCCGAAAGCGCTCATACGCGTAGTTCCGCAATCGCATGTGAAATTTCGCTTATTGAATAGTTCGACTAGATCGTGATCTGAATGGCACTGGATACTACATGAGTAGCAGATGCCGCTGGGATTGTTACCTTTCGTTTTGCCAATACAGGTCAGACAGGCATATACGGGTTGTCGAAGTGGACCGTCAAAATATGTGCAATGTGTCGGATCATAGGGCAGAGCATCGCGCGCGTCTGTTTCTCTGTAGAAGTGATTAGCGATGATGAAAGACCTGGAGAATGACACTTAGGACCCGTTGCGGGCACCACTCACAACTGCCTCTGGCTTTCGATATAGTCTAGCGCTGTAATCGAGTCTGGGCTTGCGGGACATTCAGTCGCCGACATATTCGCGACGTTGGGCAGATTGGTTAATAGGGAAGGCTCTGCGTCTTTTCGCACGCAGATTTAGCTCGATTAGCTGGAGGAGACTCTTTGTGACGCGACCACAAGCGCGCCTTAAAGCGTAGAACGAATCCGTGTCACACCAGCGAAAAGTGGGTGACGCCACTGTCATTGCTACCGCGTGCACGCGTCGCGTATGTAACAAAACCCATTATAGTGCACGCGTCGTTAATTATCTAGCGCGTTCCCAATTTACCCCTTCCTTCGCGCGTCGCTCGTCTCTTCCCAATTCCAATTTGCCCGTCATCTTACGTATCTCCTGTATTCGCTTAAGTTCCTCCTCTAAATTACGTTTCTAGTTGATTCATTCTGTCATTTTCGTTAAGTCTAATTAATAATGTCCAACCGCAAAAGACAAGCCTCCGACAAGGACAGCGATGACGAGGATGATCGACTTGCTTCGTCTGCTCCGCCTTCATCTCTGCCGCCCTCATCGCCTCCTCCTATGCCATTTGACAATGACGACAACGAGGAGCTTCTGGGCCAGGAGGATTTGATTGATGACCTGGATGAGCAGGCTGAAGAGGAGGACGGAATCGATCTGTTTGGTGATAACTTGGAGCGGTTAGAATATGATCTGACATCAAGTCTCTATGAGAACATAAATTAATGCGATCTTTAGGGATTATGCAAACCTTGGAAAGAACAACACATATAACACTGGTGCACGAGATATAGATGACGATAACTACGACGACATGGATATCGACGAGCGCCGAAGGGTAGACGAGATGCTGAATAGACGAGATAGAACGCTGCAAAGCCGTCGTGGACTGCCTGATGCATTCTTAGATGGTGCGAATATTAGCCCGTATATTTGTTTGGGTACGTAACTAATGGGCACGACAGAAGATGACATGGACCTCGAACTCCCCACTCACCGCCGCCGCCGTAACGTGTACGACGAAGACCCCGACTTCTCAGATGACGACCCCTTGACTGAGGAAATGTCACTCAATGCTCTCGCTGACGTGAAAGCCCCCTCAATTGCTGAGTGGGTGACCCAACCCGCTGTACACCGTACTATTGCCCGCGAATTCAAAAGCTTTCTCCTAGAATACATTGATGAGAACGGCCGGTCCGTTTACGGGACCCGCATCCGCATTCTCGGAGAAGTTAACAGCGAGAGCCTAGAAATTAGCTACCGGCACCTCATGGACGCGAAGTCCGTACTCGCGCGGTTCCTTATCTATGCGCCGACAGAGGTGATAAAGATTTTCGATGTGGTGGCTATGGAGGTCACGGAGCTGCATTATCCAGACTACTCGCGTATTCACCTCGAAATTCATGTTCGGGTATCGGATATGCCTGCGGCGACGGCTCTGCGTGAGCTGCGAGAAGTGCATCTCAACACGCTGATAAAGGTCTCGGGTGTGGTTACTAGACGAACAGGCGTGTTCCCTCAGCTGAAGTACATTAGATTTAATTGCACGAAGTGTAATACTGTGCTTGGTCCGTTCTTTCAGGATTCAGATACGGAGGTTAAGGTGTCGTTCTGCCACAACTGTCAGGCGCACAGTGGATTCACAATCAATACCGAGCAGACTGTTTACAGGAATTACCAGAAGATCACGTTGCAGGAGTCGCCCGGTACGGTTCCTGCCGGCAGATTGCCTAGACATCGCGAGGTTATTCTTTTATGGGATCTGATCGATAGCGCCAAACCGGGAGAGGAGGTCGAAGTCACCGGTGTGTATAAGAACACCTACAATGGCCAACTGAACGCAAAGAATGGTTTCCCTGTTTTTTCCACCGTCCTAGAAGCCAACCTCGTCAGACGCAGAGATGACCGTGGCGACGGCAACAGATGGACCGAAGAGGACGAGAAGGCGATCCGTCAACTTTCTCGCCAGCCCAAGATCCAGGACAAGATCATCGCCTCCATCGCCCCCTCTATTTTCGGCCACGATGACATGAAGACAGCCATCGCGTGCTCCTTATTTGGTGGTGTACCGAAGGACATCAACGGCAAGCACTCTATCCGTGGCGATATCAATGTCTTACTGCTCGGTGACCCTGGTACTGCTAAGTCTCAATTCCTGAAATACTCCGAGAAGACTGCCCATCGTGCCGTCTTCGCTACTGGCCAGGGCGCTTCAGCCGTCGGTCTCACAGCCTCCGTCCGTCGCGACCCCATCACCAACGAATGGACCCTTGAAGGCGGTGCTCTCGTGCTCGCTGACAAGGGCGTCTGTCTGATCGACGAGTTCGACAAGATGAACGACCAGGACCGGACATCCATTCACGAAGCCATGGAGCAGCAATCTATCTCGATATCCAAGGCCGGTATCGTGACCACACTGCAGGCACGGTGTGCGATCATCGCGGCGGCGAATCCTAACGGTGGAAGATATAACTCCACGATCCCGTTCTCGCAGAACGTCAATCTCACCGAGCCTATTCTTTCCCGATTCGACGTGCTCTGTGTTGTTCGCGATCTGGTGGATCCAGAGACTGACGGGCGACTTGCGAAGTTCGTCGTCGAGAGTCATGCAAGGTCGCATCCGACCCGAGAGGGCCACGAGAACGTCGATGCCGAGGAGGACCATCATTTCAATGAGTTGGAGGATCCGGACAGAATGAATACCGACGTGCCATCGTCCGATGTGCCACTTCCGAGCAGGTCTCCGAAGAAACAAGCCATCGCGCCGATTGAGCAGGATCTTTTGGCAAAGTATATTCAGTACGCGAAGGAGAAGATCCGACCGAAGCTGCATCAAATGGATGAGGATAAGATCTCGAGACTGTACGCCGACATGCGACGGGAGAGTTTGGCTACCGGAAGTTATCCCATTACGGTGCGTCATCTCGAGTCTATTCTGCGGTTATCGGAGGCCTTCGCGAAGATGCGGTTGTCGGAGTACGTGTCGCCGTATGATATCGATCGGGCGATCAAGGTCACGATTCAGTCATTTGTCGACGCGCAGAAGGTCAGTGTGAAGAAGAGTCTGCAGAAGAGCTTTATGAAGTATATGCTGCCGACTGGAGCGAACCGTCGTGGAAAGCTGCAGATCGAGGACGACGATGATGAGGATCTATAGAGGGTAGAGTGGTTGTATTTGTATTTATCAGATAAGTTACTCGTTTGTCGTGTAAGTTGTGCTTTTGTATTTGTTTGATAATCTATGGAGTAGTTACTTGCTCAACTTAAATTGTGTACGCTAAATAGATGAACTGTTATCATTAACTATCCCTAAAATACATATAAACTTACAAGCAGATATTACAACAATCGCACGACTACAAATCACAGGCTACCCGTCCTTCCAACGTATACCGTCCCAAGCCTAGTCGAACGACTACAATTACCGGCCAACCTTCCTTTCAAACCCATAACGTCCTATGCCTTATACCCGTATACACCGTTGTTACTTCCAGTAGGAATGGCTAGCCAAATAAAGCAAACTCGCTGAAACACGCAGACTCAAAAACACCGATAAAACTTAAATAAGATCTAAAACAAAGTTGAATGGTTCGCGCCACGAAATCCCACTAAGAAAGCAGGGAAATATTCGATACTAAAAACACACCGCACTCGCACAAAACGAATGACACCTGGCTAATCACTCATCCAATTCAAGATCACCAACCACCTCATCCTCCGACTCATAGTCGACCATTTCCTCAGAGATGCTCCCATCCTCGTCTCTCCTCGATCCACTCTTAGACGACATGTGGTATGAATGTCGCGTTCCCTTGAGGAATAAATACGCCACACGCTTGCGCTTCTTGTTGAAAAAGAACCACATCATCGACCAGATTGTGCCTGGTTCATCGGCCAGGAACGAGGGTGACGGCGTGTGGCTGTAGATAACGCAGTCCTGCACGAGATTAGAGGGAAAGCCCTACAAAGATAAATAAAATCAATGCTGGCACGTACCTTAAGATCAATGTGACTGTCGACAATCTCCCACAGCCTTGGTGGGACTGGCATGCCTACACCAAATAGCGTATTGTTAAACGCATTAACAACTTGATTTGCGCTCCGTTCTCGCTTGAAATCAACAGGACGAAGTGTGGAAAAATCGTGATCTGGATGGCTTGCATTGAGAACAGCTATAAGATACGCGAAGGTCCTCCGTGACGAAACTTGGTCAAGCGGACCGAAGGGCGACGCGCCGACCGAGGCGGCTATCAGCGAGGATGACATCGCGTTCTCCGATGGCTTAGACAGCATGCTGCCATTTGGTGGTGAATAGGATGGCGGACTGAGTGACGACGATAGCATAAGGTTGTCTTGATGCATGGTGTGTAATTGCTTGTCGATCGACTTGTATAGCTTCTTATCACCGCCGGCGGCCTTCGTCGTGTACAGATCGCAGCCCCCAACGACTCTACAATCCGGAGTATCAAATTCCAGAGCGGAGTTAATCAACTCAAGGTCCTGCATTTCCACGAACTATAGACGTATTAACACGTATTTTGGGAAAAAAGAAAGGCAATCTTCCGAAGGCCGACCATCACTTTGGATGCTCGAGTAATCGATGCACACGTCATACATAGCAGATAGTAATAGACATACCTTCATGGTGGCGCATGGACAACCTAATAACAACTTACACGGGATATGATTGTATTATGTGAGAAAATATCGAGACGAGTACCAGGTGCAAAGGAGATGAGAGTTGAATCTCGGATGAGTGGCAGGGACGCATAACGGAATGAACTTCCACTGCGATGCCGAACTTGGAGCAACCAGCGGGCGCGCCCGAGCCACGCATCTCCAGTAACCGCTGTGGGCTAGGGGTGCGTGCACCTCATCTCCCGTACGATAGCAGACTGATCGTTAGTACATTGCGATTTATATTAGGTTTATGGCTCTAACGCCAAATTGCAGTATTGCCCTACTGCAGTTCCGGACTAGTGCCAGCACTATATTTACGCCCCGTCAGTGCTTCAGTTATACGTCTCGAACGAACAGGAATCGCGAGCCAATCGTTCTGCCATCATTCACGACTTCCCCTGAAAGGGATCGATCGAAATTACCACACTCGTCTCCGACGGCATAGACTCCAGCACGCCCAATCGCAACATAGTACCACCATCATGGTCGCCGATGAGTACTCTCGTGCCTTTGGAGGTAGCCTGAAGTTGAAAGGCGGGAAAATCGAGAAGAAGAAAAAGACAAATGCCAAGAAGGACAGATCAAAGTTGGTGAGCTCTGCTGCAGCTGGAGAGAAAGAGACAAGCGCCGAGGGAAGTTCTAGCTCGACGAAGTCCATGGATAAACTAAAATATACGCCTGAGCTTGCGGGACCTACACGGCAGGATACCAGGACGGAGTCAGAGCGGAAATTCGAGGAAATTCAGCGGAAGAGGGTATATCTATATTGCTGTTTTTGATTGCGAGTTCGTTTACTGATACTGTATTCTATAGATGGAGAAAATACTTGAGAAGAGAGCTTCGAAATCACATCGCGAGTCTATTGAAGAGTATAACAAATATCTGAGCAGTCTCAGTGAGCATAATGACTTGCCGAAGGTTCCAAGTGCAAAATATTTTTCTGTGTTTGGGCAAATTCTAATTTGGGTTATAGATCGGACCAGGATAATTTCGACCTATGCTATCGGAAGCTGTTCGGCTATTTATGGTATTTCATTATCAGATGGAACTTCCAAATATTTGTAACGAATGAAGCATGTGGTCATTTCATTTTAGAGTGCACTTCTTGAACCTTCAAACTTGTAAAATCCACTGTTGGCATTTAGGAGAGGATTAGTCCATCTGAGGAAGCTGCCCCGATCTCGTCCGTCTGTTGGCCCGATTAACTGTCTTTGGCCACATTCAACTCCACGCCCATGTGAATTAGGAACTCGTAAGTCAGATAAGAATTCGGCCATAGAAACGCTCCACTTCCACAAGGGGCATTTATAGAACTTCAGTGAGCCCGTTACCTGTTGTAAAGCACAAATACATAACATGTAGAGGAGAGTTACGAGATCAGGTATCAATAATTCGCATGGTGCGGCTGGCAGGCTGACCTTCAGCTAGTAGACCCAGGATGAAAGAACAATCTAAATATGAATCAGTCACTAGAGGCGTTTCAGTGCGGTAGGTATTCCTCCACAACGGAAGTAGTCTGGTGTGTTGACATCTAACTTACGGTTATCTAGACAGGATGAGGCAATTGGGGATTTCACGTAGGGAAAACCTGAGGACAACCCCCGCTACTCCCTTTTCATTTTGCCGGTACCGACAACCAGCACCAACATCCGCCGACGTAGCCTCCCTTTGCTCGTCAGATAAAGCGCGCTCGAGGAGTGATGGCAAGAGCGTAAGTCATTGACAAAGCATATTCTTGTCATGAACTAAGCGTGTTATTGTCGCACACAACGCGTAAACACGTTAATCTCGATAATGAACTTCGTAGACAACACTTTCGTCAAGACATCGATCAGGGAAAGAATGGAGCTTAAAGAACCTGGCTACAAAGGTGACGCGTTCGGCTTTGGATCTTCTGGAACGAGAGCTAGTCATGAAGGAGGGTGGAGTTGAAGACGAAGGGAACAACCAGCCTTGTTTATGTGGAGTTCTTCACAGATACCTGCTGCCTTGTTATCACCAGATTCAACTCCGCAGACAATTGGATCTTGCTGATATTCATCCGAGATGGCATGCCTATCATTTTCCCGAGCCGCTCAACAATTGACACCTGAGCAGATTGTTCTTGTCCGCGATCCGCCAGCAAATGTGAGAGTCATAGGGTCGTCCGTGGGGCACACGAAGGCTTCCCACTGCCACGGAGATCTTACAATCTAATGTTGATCGAAATGAGAGGCCTAACAAGAGACGATGTGGTAATTGTCGTGAGGTTGGGCATGATAGAAGGAACTGTCCACGGGTTGGAGGAGCGGACGGTGAGCCTGCCCGTGTGGAGGCCGGAGACGAGGATGAGCTCCCGCTGAGGATGATGAAGCTTTTGCCTGTATGTGGCGTGACTTAGAAGTTGTTTAGAGGAATGAGAGGAGGAATGAGGAGCGACCATTTATATTTATTCGAAGTCTTCTAAATTTGTTTTGATTATTTATAATTTTCGGATTTTATACTCTCTTAAAACTTTTGGGATGTGGAATTTTCCTGCGACGTGGCTATGTTCTGCGGCGAACTTTAATTTTTTCTCGCTGTCGACCATGATTCTTAACTTCTGCAAGGAACGTAGGGGGCCTTTCAAGTATCCGTTGCAGTGTTCGGACCTAACACGAATAGAAGACAGAGTGCAGTTGTAAATGCCATTTTCTCTGGTCTCCTTTTCTGGATGCCGATATGGAATCGGTAGCCATATCTGAATGGGATAGCCCGTATCAGCCCAACACATTTCCCCTTTCCCTAATAGAATATCATGGTGCTTGTATAGATTAGTGTCCTTCCATGCCACGCAATCGGGCACGGAACCTAACTTTCCGACGGAATAATCGATAATTCGGCAATCAGGCGTGCACACAATCTAAATCTATTTAGTCATCAAAGAGCGCATCAACTGTATAACGGCCCAAATAGCCTACTTGAACGTTTAGCGAATAGTTCGATTTGCGGTCGAAGAACAGATCGCCATAGAAATATGGCTTCGCATAGAGTGGCACGAGAGTCCCATCTATCATACACCACCCGTTCTGCCAAGCTGCGCAAGACATCTCCTCCACATATTGCTTGTATTTCTCCCGTGCGGCAGGAGACGGCCATCTTATTGCTCCCTGTTCCAGGCCAGTCGTGAAAATAGCACGCATAACTCGTTTCGTGCAATTGACAACCGTTCCCACTCCCATCCAGGGCCATATAGATACTTCGAACGTCGACGCTCCATTACTATAATGGCCAAATCGATAGAGAGTGACAGCAAGCTGACGTTCCACACCTACTTGGCGGGCTGTCATGTTCGAGAACACTTCGGTCGACGACAGTCGCTCCACAAGGAGATCAAAAGTCTGGGGGTACATTCGCAGAGACCTTCGGAAGAGATCCGGGCGATTAGTCTTATACTACGTCAAAATGACATCTAGGTTATGCGTTGACTTCACAACCTTCGCTCTCTGGGTGAGATAGCGTCTGTTAACCACTTGGATTGCCATTTCTAGAAAAGTATTTGATGCGTTGCTGTCCATAATTGAATAATTATTTGAATCGCACCTGCCATCTGAAAATGAACCACTTGAGTCATCGCTGCCCTCGGACTGAATCGATTGCAGGTCTGAAACTTCATCCAAATCAGGAGGAGACAGTCTCCATATCCGTATCCAAGTCAAAACTCATAAGAGAATCTAAGTCGACATTTTCATTCTCATCGTCAGAATCAGAGCTTGAATCACTGCCATCTAGACTTAAATCGCTATCCGAATCAGTCAAGTACCGAGCTGAGGCTTCGGCTGAAATCTCATTCACCATAGTTCAAGATCACATTCATAGCCTTCTTTAAAGTATAGGGCTAGCTAGCATATAAACGTTCGTATTGGCGCATACTTGTCACGTACCAGATGAACAATCGATGTCGAAGTCAACCTGTTCCATTGCCCATTCCGCGGACCGAGCGAGACAGTAACCAGTAACTAGTCCCTCCAACACAAACTGTCGATCAGATAACTCAGGCATATCCTAATAGTCTAGACACGTTACAAACTATGAACAAGCATCGGCCAATACAAAATGAAGTCACAATGCACGCACTACGGACGACATGGGTTTCGATGCAAGTAAATAAAGCTATTCCGTATGCAGTTAGCACATTATGCTTTGTCACGTGCTACTGTTTGTGACTTGAGCGGCGTCGAGAGCACGTGACGGTTGAAAGTTAACGGTTGACGCAGATTGCAGCTCCGGAGCCGCAACCCGTCAACTGTTAAATTAATAGGCCGGGTAACCCGTTTCAACTGTTGCCCAGTTGACGTTTCGCGAAACCCCCTATTAATTGAAGCTTCTACGTTCTAGGGAGTTAAGGGGTGATTGTAGTTCTTCGTAGCGATTCGGCCCCATGATAGTTTACATACAAGAACTGGAGATGTCTCCCGGTGCTGGTAGTGAGAGGTCGCCGCAAGACCAAGTCTGGCATCAACTTTTATCAATATTTTGACATTCGATCAATTGCATTTCCATTTTGATTCAGATATATCCAGCAACAGATGCACTCGCAGTTCTTGTGCGATTGCACAACTAGCACTCACCAACGATGCGCCTAAAACCAATCACCTTACTCAGGTTAGCTACACTGCCTCTCTTTCTGCTTCCACAAGCACTAGCCGGAACGCTATGCGAGCAAACCTGCACTGCATTCCTCAGCAAACACAACTTCTTCTCCGGCTGTTTCAAAGGTGCGTCCAGCACGGTTTGCTGCACGAGCACGCAGTACATAGGGTCATTCACTCTCTGCCTTGCGCGTTGCACGCCGAAAGAGCGGCTCGCGTCATGGAAGTCTTTCAAGATCCAGTGCAGTCTAGCAACATGCGACACTATGTCGGGTTATGACGAGGTGTACACTGCTGCGTTGGAGGATAATATCAGTGAAAATAAAGCGGGCGAAGTGGTGACTTGGGAAATGCATACTGCGATTGCGATTTCGCAGAGTACGTTCGTCGCACAATATGCATTCGAGAGAGCGAAGTCCAGAAATATAAGGAACAGTGAGATATTCGGGTACGTCGCTTTACTGCGATGCTGAGTGTTGAAAAGGATCCAGATCTAACTTTGCTCGATCAGTGCCACGTTAGCATCATTTTGGGCGATATTGGTTGTCATCGCCGGTGCAAACAGACTATACGCGAGAACGTTCGATAGTGAAAATGCGAAGTCGGGGAAGCTGTTCCGTCGCATTCAGAAGCACGTCGTCTTACCAGCCCTCTTGGGATCGAATCACATAGAACCAATAATGTACCGAGGTATACCAATAACAGTCCTCCCACTGCGCTGGCAGGCGTACTCATGCGCTGCAATGTTCATCATAAATTTGATTTTCCTCATCGCGGAATTCAATGTCTCGACCGTGGCGGCGCAGGTGATGGATGTGACCTCGCAAGCGACGCTGTTTGCTGCCAGTAGGTCCGGAATTATCGCGATGACATTGATGATCCCGCTGTTTCAACTAGCGGGACGGAATACATTGCTGACGTACATTACCGGGTGGTCACAGGATACTTTCAAGATATTCCACAGATGGACTGCTAGGGTGAATGCGATCGCCCCATATAGGCAATTGATGAGCAGTTCTGACAGATTGACGCAGGTTATCGTCCTCGACTCAATCGTCCACGCGATCTCAATATCAGTATATTATGCCCACAAAGACAGTCAGAGTTATAGAATCGTGATATTAAACACAGGAGACAACATCCTAGGCATCGCGGTAAGTACTCCATAAAAGCACCTGTCACCTCGGTACTAAGACCTCACCAGGCCACATTCATAGCCTGCGTAATTCTCATCCAAGCTCTCTACGTCTTCCAACGCAACTGGTACGAAGTTTTCCTCATTCTGCACATCTTCCTCGCCATCGTCTTCCTTATCACCATTCGGATCCACATCTCCAGTTTCTTGTACATCAAATATCTTTACGTCGCGATTGCGCTATACGCAACCGACCGTTTCCTCCGCGTACTCCGCATCATGTATGGTTCCTTCTCCGCACATGCTTCTCTCCATGCTAGTGCGGACGCGACACGAATTGTAGTTAAGCCGTGCCTGCCATTCAATTACCAGCCAGGCCAACACGCTTATCTCTACGTCCTCCGGTTCAATTTCTGGCAATCCCACCCTTTTAGTATCGCCGAATCACAGAATAGCGAGTACATATTTGTCGCGAAGCGGTGCAAAGGGATGACATCGCGGTTACACGCGCTCGCTGTGGATCGAGAAACTGCGCGAGCGCGTGTGTGGATCGAGGGCCCGTATGGAAAGTCACATCCATTAGAACGATATGACAATATACTGCTGCTAGCTGGGGGTATAGGAATCACGGCTGTAGCATCATATGCGTTGAGTTTAAAGCGGAATTGTTGCAGCCAGAAGGTGTCGCTCTATTGGGTGGTGAGTGATAGCCAAAGTATGAGCTGGATCTCGTCGCAACTGAAGGATATCGCTGAGAACGATTTCATTGATACTCATATATTCGTGGCGTCTGAGACGGCATTGAAGATGAAGACGGAGAAGGCTATTCAGGATGGTGATAGCGTACTGTCGGATGACAGGACTGTCTTCGAACTAAACCCGGATGAACACAAGCACTCATCTGGAGGTACTGGGGCAACGGAGACGTACAATGCGATCATCCCAACAACAATTCGAATTATTTATGAGAGACCATCAGTGACAAGGATAATTCAGAGTGCAGTGAGTGAGCGTTCACACAGTCTGGCAGTACTCGCGTGCGGACCGGGGAGGATGGTGGACGAAGCACGGGCAGCCGTCGTTGCTTCCTTGGATGTAAACAACAACAAGAGGATTGCTTACTTCGAAGAAGCGTATGCATAATAATAATAGAGAGCTTGTACTGTAATGAAGCTAAATAGGATTCTAATTGCAGTTGCAACACAGCATGAAAGAAGACCATTGTGTCCTTGAGAATGAGCAGAGGAGTCGTAATCATTAGCTTGATCCAATCCAGAACGGCATCATCAACTGTGATGACCGCCGCAAAATTCAAAATTTCGGATTCCCTATCACTACCTGTCAATCCGACTAGAATGTCTTAATTGAAAGTCGGATGGCTGAATAAGCCGAGAGAATTTTGACCTCCAAAAAAATTTCATCTTAGTTTAGGGAACTATACAGCATCCAATATGAGTGCTTAGGATAATGGAGACCAAGCTCTACAAATAGCAGGTTATTCGTTATGGTATATAGCCACGCTCGACAGTAGGAAGACACTAACATAATACATTCCGTCGTCCGGGCTATCTCAGACTATCTTGGACGGCCAAGCAAAAATAGGTGTATTCGAACGTTGTTAGCTTAGACTTAGTGACTATCCTCCTCCCAATTTAACAAGTTGGCTCAAAAGCCGAATCAAAGCGATTTACAGAACTCGGCCAGACTTCAACGAACGGATAGTCAAGAGAAATGTAGACATGTTAACGTGTTAACGTGTTAACGTATTTGATTATCTGTGATATTTCGTATATGACTGATATCTAGATGGCTTACAGAGACTGCGGTTACAGAGACTGCGGTTACAGCGGGAGGATATGGTGGTCATGTTGTTATGGGCAGTGATGTTTTAGGCGGACGTTCTTACTCATAGTTACACTTTCGGCAATTTGAGCCGCAATTCGTGCGGCGGGTATCGAATTATGAACTCGTGCATTTGAGGCTCTAAACGCGTGAAGCCTGTTCAAAAGGGCTCGTTCGTGATAAGGTTGAAGCGCGTCGGGCAATATCTGCCGGGAACTTCATTGCGCATAGCAAATACATTTAGCTGATATTTAGTAGGCTACTAAGGATGAATAGCCCAGCGAAATTAGCCAGTCTAGTGACTATCAAAGGCTGCCACATATTGCCACTATCCTGCTCATCGATCTGTTCTTCATTAACCTAACCCAGTTAGGCACGTGGTCGTGCGAGTGACCCCAGACTAACCTGTTGGTGCTGATTTAGGTGTAGCGTGGCGATAAATCTGGGAAGCTATGGTAAACTGACGCCTCCACTTCCTAGTGTGAGGGAGCCAGGGCTGAATTTTATGACTCGACTTTTCTTCGCAGAAGGTTAACCTGATTACATTTGTCTTCGGCAGTCTACCGCGAGGTTGAACATTCATCTTATATTTGACCATTGATGGTGTATTACTTTTGGAAATAATTTATTTATTTATTTATTGAGAATTGAGATGGCGTCGACAGAGGGAATCGGCGAAGGCAAAGTCATTATGATTGACAACTACGATTCGTTCACATGGTAAATTACGCTTTAGCTGCAAATAATGTAGGAAATACTAATTAGTCCATTCCAGGAACGTATACCAACTACTATCTGAAGAGGGCGCTGAAGTTATCGTCTACCGAAACGACCAGATTACGGTTGAGGAGCTTGCAGCCCATAAGCCAGATCGGCTGGTCATATCACCGGGACCGGGGCACCCACTTCACGACGCCGGAATATCGAGAGCGGCGATTGAGTACTTTGCGGGCAAGGTTCCCATTCTTGGAGTTTGCATGGGGGAGTAAGTTCGGATTTGTCCACGAGGTTTGTATGGGAATTAGTTCTCACGATTAAATTAGGCAGTGTATATTCTCAGTCTTTGGCGGTACCGTCTCCTACGCCGGAGAGATTGTCCACGGCAAGACCTCGACGATTGAGCACGACGGCAAGGGCATTTTCAAGGACCTCCCCCAGCAAGTGGCTGTGACGCGATACCACTCTCTCGCCGGCACGTATGACACTCTTCCCGACTGCCTCGAACTCACAGCGCGGACAGAGAATGGTATTATTATGGGAGTTCGTCATAAGCGGTACACAGTCGAGGGAGTGCAGTTCCACCCGGAAAGCATTCTCACGGAGGCGGGTCACCTTATGATCCGAAATTTCCTCAACATCAAGGGCGGCATTTGGGACCATGGGACGGTCACCGTCGGGAACGGTAAGCATGCGAATGGCAAGGTCAAGGAAAGCATACTGGACAAGATCTACGCACAGCGCCGCCTTGACGTTGAATCGCAGAAGAAGCTCCCTACCTTCACCCCCACGAATCTCCTTCAGCTGTATGACCTCGGTGTCGCACCTTCACAGATCGACTTCCCCGCGAGACTACTTCAGTCACAGACCGCGCTTCTCGCGGAAATAAAGCGCGCTTCGCCGTCAAAGGGCGAGATTGACATCGCCGCCAACGCCGCCACCCAAGCTCGCCTTTACGGGCTCGCAGGCGCATCTGCAATCTCGGTACTGACCGAGCCGCACTGGTTTAAAGGCTCCATCGATGACATGCGATATGCCCGGATTGCGATCGAGAACCTCCCGAATCGACCCGCTGTGTTACGGAAAGAGTTTATTCTCGACGAGTACCAGATTCTAGAGTCGCGGTTAAACGGCGCTGACACGGTTTTACTGATTGTTAAAATGCTCGATGAAGAATTACTGCAGAGGTTGTACAACTACTCCAAGAGGTTGGGTATGGAGCCGTTGGTGGAGGTCAACTCCGCGCCGGAGATGTCCCGTGCTTTGGAACTGGGGGCAAAGGTTATTGGGGTGAATAACAGGGACCTGCATTCTTTCGCGGTGGATTTGGGAACAACGTCATCGTTGGCCTCGATGGTCCCGAAGGATACAATTCTCTGTGCGCTGAGCGGTATTACATCGAGAGCTGATGTTGAGAAGTATCTTGAGGAGGGCGTGCAGGGATTCTTGGTCGGAGAGGCATTGATGAGAGCGGAGCATACCATTGAGTTTGTGCACGAGCTAATAGGGACAAAATCTTCATGACTGTGTGCATCGATAGCAGCGATAGATAGTTATGCTCGTGACACTCAAGTTGTAATAAAGGGTTGCATTTCAATGCTGATTGGTGGATGTCAGTCGGTGAAAACGACGTGTAGACATAATATTTGGCCCAATTGTTGTAAACTGGGGTTGCGCTCGTTGAATTTTGCCGTAAACAAACATGTACAACATGCAAATCTACAAGAAGCCAACATATCATTTACGCTGTGCCAACTCAATTGCGACAGAAATATACGCATTTATTATTTTTAATTTTTAATTTTTAATTTTTAATTATTATTATTATTATTATTACTATAATTAAAATTACATGCCCAAGTATACATGAGTCGCAAGCGAGACCGAATTTCCTTGTAATCCCATAAACCCGTTAACACCCCACCCATAACCCAAATCTTGCGAAAATGTTCTATATAATACAGGCTTGCTTCCTTCTTTTGATCTATTATAATTAGGAAGATGAAGACGACATCATGGCTGATGAAGACGACGCTGAGTTTGCCGACTCGAACGATGACCTGGGACTGGATAGCCGCGATATGACCATCTCGCCAGGAACGTCGACGTACTCGCTTTTCTCCTTTCTATGTCTGAACGAGCTGGCGTCACCGAGTTCATACTCAGTGTGAAACTCCTCCTGATTGACGTCCTCCTCGTCTTCGATTAGATCGCGACGATAGCGGTGCTTAAGGTACTTGTTGTCTTTCGCCTTCAGATGAAGATCATCCTCGGGAGGGAGATACTTATTGATGGGATTCCTTGGATCCGATTTCGATGAAAATTTAGCGACTTTGGAGTACCTAGAGGACGAGGGATCAGCGCCACGAGATATGGAAAGTGAACTTCTGAAGAACGAATAATAACTTACACTTGCGGTAAATCGTGAAACATATTCGTAGGGGTGAATATCTGATGCGGTACACAGAAAATTATGCTGGTATTTAACCAGAATGATGCCAAATGTATGGTGAAGAAAATGACCCTGAGCGATAGGGACGGTAGGGTGTTCTTATATAAACATGGGCGACGGGCGGCGTGTGTCACGATGCCGAGGGACAATGGCGGCTGTTTGCGTTTCTCCAATCCTGCAGAGCAGACGATGACGCGCATCACGTGAACGCGCGCACAAGAAAGACTCAGACACCCTGTGTTGACCACTTGTTGACATCATCGTGCGTCCCTGTAGGCGTCATTCTGAGACTTCAAATACGGCTATGGCAACCCTTCCACCCGTGCGCCACAACCACTTGCTTGGACGAAACGAGATCTCGCTCAATCAATGAAATGTCGATTTCAAAGAAGTGCAGATCATTCCCCCGCGCTTCACCCGTAAGTTTGGCCATGAGTGTCTGGGCAAGTTTTTGTGCATCGTTATTTCGCACATTTCTATATTTGGTGAAATAAGATCAATTATATTCCAACAGTGATATACGCACTAGCTAAAGAACCAGAGAGCTCAGTCTTACTAGAGTATAATACAGACCCATCATACCTTCCAAAAAGAGAAATGTATGCATCTTAGTTATAGTAATAATAATAGAAGCGCACTCCAGTACCATTCCTTTGAAGAGCCATTTCTCCAACTCCGGCCCAAAATATCATACCAGCTATTCCGCTCAACCGTTACAAACAGTAGAGTAGAATTCATCATAAACATACAGACAGTAAAAATTCAGAAGCCTATACAGCTCAGAGTACTTCAAGGTTGCGGACTGACAAGTGTCCAGTCGCTGCTCTTGCTCGAAGTCGGGGAAACCGGAGACGCAAACATAGTTCGTAAGGAAGACGCCAAATGCAAGGAATTTGGACTGATCGGCGACTCAATCGCCACAAAGCTCTCTTCCTCACCCATGATCTCTACCATCTCCTTGAACCGCACCGAGCCGTCCTTCTTCTTCAACACACCGGCAGACGTAATAGACGAGGCTATGGCCGAAGTAGGAGTCGACACAAGCGTAGACTGCGATGGGGAAATCGGTGACCATTCGATTTTCTTCTGCTTCACGATACCCACAGTTGGCTCAGTCGGTCGTTTCCGCTTCTTACCGTTTCCCAAATCGTCGTCGTCATGCACAACCGTTTCAAAAATGGCTTGCGATTTGTGCACGTCGGACACCTGCTTGACGAGAATGTCGATTTCACCCAGGCTATCTCTTGCGTTTATTGCAGGTGTATTCTCACGACTTTTCAGTAGCTTCGGTCTCTGCGCGCAGTATTCCATCATTCGCAATCTCAATCTACCAAAGACACCCTGTTCATTCGCTATTGGCTTCTTTGTTGACGGGGCATCCTTCTTCTTGTGTATGCTATCATCAGAATTCGACCCATTTGCCGGGACATCAACATGGGAGACAAATCCTTCGAAACTATGCCGCCGCCAATTATGTCTCTTGCGGCGCATGGTCTCCGTGGCCTTGTGAATTATGTCATTAATATGCTTCCCTCTATGCGACGACGGCATCGCACTACCTTTCGCCTTCTTCGTGCCACGAGACGAGTCGAACAAAATCTCATCCGACGTCGCTTGACTGTTTACTGGGCTCACTTTGCTATCGTCGTCCCTTGCGGGGCTAGTGGCGACAGGGATAGTAACGAATTCCGCAGTCTCATTCTTCACACCCAACATTGTCGGGCTCGGCAGGTTAAATCGAATCGCATTTTTCTGCAGGTGGTGCTGCTCCCGCTCCTTCTGTCCCTTCAGTGAAAGTCGGCGCCATACAGTTGGCAATTCGGTAATAGCCTTGTGGGCCTCGCCGGAAATGATCTCCGCCACTGAGGCGTCAACAATACTATGGATCCGCTTTATCGCCTCTTCCGTGTCGAAGTCGTCTTCATCTTCGTCTTCCCTGTTGTCCTCAGGCTCGAGATCGACAACCGTTTCAGTAACCTTCGTAGTCTCAACCATCTCTGCTGTGTTATCCATGTTATTTTCATTCTGTTCTGCGCCATCCTTATTGCTGTCGGTTCCAGAAGTTGCAGCAGGCGAGGAAGGTACCATACACGACATCTTCGCCGTCTCCACAGACTCCTGCACTCCCATGACCTGTTTTCCCATCCGTCTCCCAAAAGTCAACATCTTCCTCACCGTCTGTCTCAAACCCCCACCCTCCCCCTCCCTACTTACCGGCGGCCTCGGCAACTCTGCCTTCTCCACCACTGGCGTATTCGGTAAACTGGCGCTCAACTGTACGGCCAACCCGGCCGTGGAGGCGAACCCGTCCAACCTCTTCTGCGGGCCGCGTGGTGTCGGAATCCGGGCACGGATGATGTTGGTCTGAGGGTGGAAGTAGCTGATACGAGGGTACTTCTCGTTGTGACGGTGATGGTGGTGGTGGTGGTGACGATGATGTTGTTGTTGTTGATGGGATTTGCGGCGAATGGGAGACGCAGACTCGATACCGCACTTGTCATAGTGGTCAAGTTTTGGCGACGATAATGAAGACGTAGTGTCGAGGTTCTTGCGGTCATTGGTGAGCCCCACCGTCGACGAGGACGAAGATGACGACGAACACGAACAAGACTCCGATCCCGACGCGGCAGACTCACTGTAAGGGGACGAGGACCTGCTTCTCCGGATATGCGGGTTGGACTGCGAGGTGGATCGCGTCCCGTTCTCGACGGCGTCGTCGTGGGATCTGTGTCTCTTGTACAGGGAGCTGAACTTCGAGTGGATACCCATGCTTGTGGTCGACAGGCGCAGAGGAAGTATATTTAGCGATAAAATATGACGAGAGGCAGGCAGGCAGGCTGAGAACTGATTGCAAGTGGATTCGCACCCTTGATGTGCCGTCGCAATGGCCGGTCCGCCGTTTTGCTCTCCTGAAGGGTGCCGAGGAATGTGACTAGATATGATGGAAACAAAACTTAGATGGGACAAAAATATAGAGGAAGGATCCGATGATATATGTGAGAGAGTATACTTGGAGAGAAAGGCATGGCTAACCGAAGGGGCGATGCCACGGCCATTTTGTGGTGAGTGTGAAGTCGGTCAGATTGCAAATCCAATGCGTAAGGTGGGTTAAACCGTGAGATGCTGAACGCGAAATGAAAGCTTAATAAATAAAGTAAAATGGCTAACCATAATTGGCAACAGGTTGTAAACTAACTATAAGTAGCTTGGAGCGCCAAAAGTCAATCTTGATCCAAGAATACAATCCTTTAATCTATTCTACACTATACATCATCTAAACACTTACAAAGCTCACATCCATACCATACAAGTTATAGATTCTAATTCTACAGTGCCGCTTCTAAATTAAGGCAGTCCCTCAACAAACTCGTAATCAGCAACATATCCTCTCCCGCGTCTCCAATGACCAACTCTTTCCTAGCTTCTCCCGGAAGGGTGAATGCTGCCAGCGCGTCAGGACTCAGAATCATGAATGACTTTGAGACTATGCCCTCCAGTATACCAGAGATAATTTGGGAAATGTCTTTGTCTGCGTTGGTGTTCTTCAGAGCCCGAACGCAGACGAGAAGCACCCGCAGCAAAGGCCGGTATAGCTCCTTCTTATTCTCCGTTAGAGAGCGCGCAAAGTCAACGTCAACCGAGTTAATGAATGTCCAGGCAAGAGTGAGAATCCTCTTAAAATCGAAAGTCTGCTTTCCCGTGGACGCTGCGGCGTGCAGCTTGTGGATAATGACAAATGTTAAGGCTGACCTGTCATTCACGATGGGGTAGAACAAGGGTGCCATGATGCCTTCGTCGATATTTATCTGGAGAAGAAGTATTGCTATTTGCTCTAGCGGTTTCAAGAGGGCAGGTTCGTGATCAGCATATTCCAGTAGGGAAGAGACGAAAAGATACCAGGCTCGGAATAGATGCTTATGATACGTTAGTTTTGAACTTGTGACGGGCTTGCATATAATATACTTTACCGATTGGGAATCAATCAATGAGAGGTTCAGGTTAGCCTGCACGATCTCGTTTCGATATCCGTTCCATATGAGATCAGATGAAAATATGTCATCCATCATATTCAAGTCATACTTGTAAGAAGCACCGTATTTCTTAGGCACGATACTCGTCTGCTGGAATCGTATTAATCTCGCCATCGGCCATTTCTTGTCAAAGTTCCTGTGTAGATGCCCATGTAATGAGGCGCGATAACCTTGTATACGAAAAGCCGTATCAGTCAGAGCAACCATATTATCTGATTTGACAAAGTGATCGACGATCTCTTTGGACTCGTTCGATGGCTTTCGGCTTTTGTGAATTTGGACTGCACACAACTGGATCGCTCGCGCTGCGAGCAGTGAGCCGTAGCATATCTGAACAATCGCGTCCGTCGATTCCATTCCCGATATTGGTACTGACCCCCTTTCAACCATGGTGAAAATCTTTTGCAAGAAATTTTTGTTTTTCTTGCTGTCGAACACGGCGGTTGCCCATGTATTCTGAGCAAGAGCTATACTTTCCAGAATATCCACTGATACAGTCAGAACCACATAATAGCTAGCAAATCGTCATAAAAGTCACAAACCAGACAGCTCCGAAGGCAGCTTCTCAAACGTCGACGCCTTATCTTCCATGAGCTGAACCAACGACGTCGCCTCTTCCTGCTTCTTCTCCATACCTAACTCCTTCCCACTCAGCAACAATATTGAGAACCCTTGCTGTTTACTGCTAAATACTGTAGACAGGAACTTGGCAATCTCGCCCTGTGCATCCGCATCTTCCAACTCGCTCTCAATAGCGCTCGTAAGCGCCGCGACAAAAGTTAACGATGAATTGGTACCCAGATGTGCAAGAAGAGATGGTGGCTCCTCAGTCCACAGGCTCGATACCAAACTGTTGAAGAGCTTCATAATTCTACAGTGGAATAGGTCTTCCTGGACAAAAAGCTTCACTAACGCAGGCGTAAGGGCGAAAAGTTTCCGTTCCAGTTGAGACTCTGGACGCTTCAGCAATGATCTCACTTTCGTTAGAGTGTCGGCAAACATTAGCGATGCATCAATCCATTGATAGCTCTTCTCCAGAAGTTCTGAACCAGTCACGAGAGCGTCGAGATGTCGTGTCGCGGCTTCAATGGAACCAAGTAGTGGCTGTAAACATCTCAGATTTTTTCCGTCCGTGAACAAAAATCGATGAAGAATATGCTGTGAAGCAGGAAATAAAACACCATTTATTTTGTCGATTCCATCAGTAGCCTCGTCGACTCCGAAGACTTCGACAAGAATATCGGAAAACAAAGTGGCGATGGATATGGCTTAAACTATTAGTAAAAAAAATTTTACCGACCAAATCCATGAATACAGTACTCACCGATATCAAGTCTATGTGACAGATCCTCGTATTTCCAGTATGGGAAACTCTCGAACACGTTCGTTAAGTGCCTCACGAGTTGCAACAGGACATCTGTCTTCAGCTCAGTTGAAACCAACTTCGAGAACTTCCCAATGACCGCGTCCTTTACAAGCGTGCTGACAATACCAATGACCGCCAGAGTGAACCTGTAATCTCCTGATATTATCTCGACCGAGGAAAGAAGAAATGCCGCCATTCCACCATGCCCATTCCGATCGAGTAGATTAGAGCCTTTGATGAATGTCCACACTCTATGCGGCTGCACTGGGACGAGAGCGGCGAAGAAATTTGCAGCTGCGACACTAATGCTGACATTCTTGTTCTGCACGGCATCTTCTAAGACCTTGCCAATGATATCGACGATATCCTCCTCGTATAAGCTAGAGGAAACATCACTCAACAACTCAAGGGCAGTGTCATTATCAAGACTCATAAGTGTTGTCGAAATCAGTACTATTATCTCTTCCACAAGAAGGTCTGTCGGTGACACTCTTGATGCATGCTCTAGTACGCGTCCCAGAAACGCCCATCCATTAAATTTAAAGTCCCACATCACGACAAACATATTGGCACTGTTAGGAATAACCTGTCCCTTTGTTCCTGCAGGAATGAATACGCCGCCTTCTCCGTCCTCTTCTCTCGGTGCGTATAAACAAAGTTCCGACAATAGGACCACAAAGTTTGGATTGTCTGCCAACATTTCGTAGTCCCTAAAACCACGAGGTAATTGCTGCATGTAATATGACATGTCCAATAAAATGCTGTAGGACTTCGCGCCAAAAGATTGCAGAAATCGAATGAAAGTGATGAAAGTCATAGGAAACTTCTTCTGCAGTACGCCAAACTTCTCACTCCCAACCGGGTCCGCAAGAAACGCGTCACCCAGCACCGGGAATGACTTCTGGACAGCACAGAGAGCATCCACGATAATGTCCGAAAATATAATAACGGGTAGACAAGATCGAAGAAAGAGGGCGAAAACTTCGGCGTATGAGAAATCGATAGGAAGAACTTTGAACATGCTGATTGTGGTCTTAAATACGTCTTGCTCCAAGGCTTTATTGGCAATGTTCTTTGAGAATGTATCTACCTTCCCGCTCAAAAAGAAATCTGTGATGATAGGCTCATACTCCTTGTCGAAGACTCTGTCATTTGCATATGCCAGTAACATTATATTGTTTAAAACAATGGTCCATGCGAAGCATATGGGCTGAGCCACTGCGATCTCTGAGAGAAAATCTGACACAAGTTCGTTAATCACCTCGATAGTGTGTGGTGACCCTATGTTGATGTTCGACACTTCTGAGAGATCAGGTTCATCATCCAACGAGAATATAAATAGAGAGATGGCGATGGCACGAGCTTGCATGACTTTCAGTACAGTCGATTTTGCGTCAAGCAGCAACTAAACAAAAGGCTGAAGGTTAGCGAACGACAGATTTTACGCAGTTGCGCCGAGAAATATTACCGGAAAATTTTCTTGAAAAAGTGACGAATCTTTCAGAACAGTGAACCATAACTCGACGAACTCCGACGTGACCAAAGCACCGCAACTGATGGACACCCAAATCAATTCCAGAAGATTTTCCTGCTCGATAAGTGTCTGACGAGCCATCAAAAGGTTCAATGACTCGTCCGACTTCAGGTCCAGCGAATCTGTACATCGAGTTTTCACGGATTTTAATACCTTGGAAAGAAAGTCTTTATCGACCTGTATCTCAATTGCGTACTTCCGTGCAATCTCGTGTTTGAAGTATGATTGATCGGATTTGAATCGAAATAACTCTCCTACCAACTGAATAAGATATCGTCGTTCAGAATAGTAGTGTGCTATATATTCTTTCAGCTTGTCTGACTGTGACGTTCTCAGTCGCTGAAACCGCAGGACGATCTGTAGCGCCTGAACTTCGTCGAGATTCACCGCGCTGCTCAACTTCATGGCCTCTGAACGTAGTGTCGCATCAATTGGATATTCTTGTCCACCCAGTACAATCTTTTCTTTCTCGATCTTGGCAAGCGCAGCTGCTGACGGCGGATCATAGGGATCATAGCATTTTTTCAGAGCAGCAAGATTCGATCGCAGGAACAGGTCCAATACGCGAAAGGTCGACTCCTCTGACTTCGAAATCAGACAGTAGTAAGCGGCTTTAAACGTCCTAACGTCTGTTAGTATGCCAACGTTCTAATCTCAATTATGTACGACAAATACGGACATCATTGCCGACCCTGGCAAGTTTGACACGAATGAGGCCACAGGCGCCATGCTATTTAGCACACCTCTCTCCCTTGCTTTCTGTCTGTATCAGATATATGCGCAGACATACAATACCAGCGACACAATAAGCAAAAGTAAGTTAAAATTGAAGCCTTGGAAAACGCGACGCAAATAGACTAACAATTCGATCCTAGGGAGTTGAAGAGTTTGTGTATACCGAGCTCAGCCTCCACGGCCACATCTTGTGGCGAATGCGGCTAACTCTGTAACCGGTTTATTGAACATCTTCGATTTTAATCATATTTCTACACTTTCAACCAACTTGTAGGTTTCGATAGTTTCGCGAAACTTCTTACGATTACGAGAATTTGATTCCGTGTATTCCTTTTTTTTTTAGTTTAAGATTGCATACGAGCAACATAGTTGATTCTCAGACTCGTACACCATGTCTTCGGATTACACAGAGCAGCCTCTGAGAGAGGTCCTTGTGAAAATCTGCGGCACTCGAACAATTGAATCGGCGCAATGTGCCATGGAATCAGGGGCAGACCTCATTGGCATGATCTTGGTTCCAAACCTCAAGCGGTCAGTCTCTATAGAACAAGCAAGAGCTATATCGGACACCGTCCGAAGGTTCCGGGCAGACAGACACCCGCATGATGTAGTCGAGAAGGACAACTGGTTCTCAGGGCATATTGAGTTTCTGCGGAAGCGTGCGCCGCTGGTGGTTGGCGTATTCAGGAATCAATCTTTGGAAGAGGTGCTTCGAATTCAGAAGGAAGCGAGTTTAGATCTCGTGCAATTACATGGAAACGAGCCTATTGAATGGGCGGAGTTGATACCGGTCCCCGTTATCAAGAAATTCAATCCTGGGCAAGACGACGTACACACTCCGGGATATCATGCCGTATCTCTGCTTGATGGAGCAGGCGGCGAGGGCCAAATCATCAACTGGGAGGCACTACCAACTAGCGGTCAGTTCCTCCTAGCCGGAGGCTTGACAGTGGATAATGTCAACCAGGCAGTTCAGTTACAGAATGTGGGTGGAGTAGATGTCTCAAGTGGAGTGGAGACTGATGGCAAGCATGATCACGAGAAAATACGGCAATTTATCAAGAATGCTAAAGGATTGTCAATCGAGTGACTTTTAGGAGCAATGTACGATAAGATGATATCGTAGGAGTAGGATAGGATGCATTGTAACTAGGTGTAAAAAAACATTGAAGCTTTGTACAAATAATGGCACTTTTGGCGTTCTTTCGGATGTTGATACATTTTTGCAATACAATATCCTTGGACTATCATACATCTTAATAGGTATGTATAAAGTGTATACAAATTTTTCTCCGGAAACACTCTTATCTACTCTTCATGCCATTTGCCGAACTTCAGGTAGTCGCTGTACAATGATCTGAATATTGCTCTTCCAGCCGTATCGAGCGCGGCGTTCACTACCTTCAGTTCTGTCTGTCCCATATCCAACAATGTGTAAATACCCTGCGTCAGTTCCAGTCTAGTATCCGGCTCAAATTTGTAATGTAATGTGGCATAACAATACTCCGCAACCAAGTATGGCACATGTTTCGACAATGCTCGTCGCGACGATCCAGCAGCGGATGATAGTGAGAATTGCATTGGCTCCGACGAGGTCGAATGAATTCTATGTTTCCTCTGCTTCGAATGATTCTTATTCGTAGGCACGGGCTCGCACAAATTAGATATCAGCCTCGAGTACGCTATAGCACACTTCGCCGAACTCGTCTCATCTGTTTCTGTTTTGGACAACCACGATGGCCTCTTCCAAAGAAAATTCGCTCTCGTATCGACTTTTCTTATGTTCCCATCAGAACGAGGGCGACATAGTCTGTAAAGCATGTTCTGAAGCAGACGCACGATCAGATTATGGTAGCCACGGAGGAAACTATGATATGAAAGTAATATGATCGACGTGACGGAGCACAGTCGCAAATACAACTCATTCACGGAGAACTTGTCAGTAAAATGTGGACCCGACTGTGACGTTGCAAAAATCAGCATGAGGCAGATCTGTTCGAAAATGAAGTGCGCTACTATGGCAGGCTGATACGTATTATTAGCATTGCATCAAACCGCACATTGTAATAAACTGTCGTATACCTTCTCTTTCAATATCCTCTCCAGCATATTCAAGATCTTCATGAAAACTTTCGAGTCTTTGATTTTGGCGACATCGAGTACTGTTGCGCATACAATTAAAGACAATTTTTCCATCATGTACGCAGTCTTGTCTGCGCCTTCAATAGTCATCAGGCATGTGAGAGCCTCAAGGTACTTGATGACATCTGCCTCTACAGCTGGAAAGGAAATCGATACTAGTTGATCCACCACTAAACGGTATGTTTCCGCGTCCCATTTTCTCGCGTGATCTTTCAACAGCGCGCTGATGGGCTTAGTGTCAAAAGAAGGGAGCGATTCACAGATATCGTACAAAGCTACAAAGTACGCGACTACCAACTGAGCGTCTTCTGCCTCGGCTGAAGAGTTTCCGATTATGCTGATAAATATTTCAAATATCGTAAGCGCAATCTTCGTGCAGACTTCTTTCCTCTTCAGGTCAACATCTGTCGCGTCGATTAAGTTGTAAGTAGTAACTTCTGCGATGCATTGCGGTACCAATGACACGAGCTCGGGAGAAAGACGATCTACATAAATTAGATGGAGGATATCAAAAACCCTGAAAGTATTCACAAGGTACCTTTAAATTCATCGTCTAGAGCGTCATAGACATCCACCAAAGAATATAAATAGGAGAGTAGAACTGCGAAGTCGGTGCTGTGCTCACGGTTCGAAACTTCATAAACAATACGTTGCTTAACATCGACTAAACGACTTTGAAGATTGAAGGACAGTCTGCACTAATGTCAGTGACGTGCTGAAGAAAACCCAAGGCAAGACACGTACTTGGACCTCTGCTCTCGCAGAAATTTCGCAGTAAGTGAAAATAATCTGAATTCCCCTATCATCATCTTTCCATTCTTCAGCGATTTATTTGCATGGTGAATAGAATTGAAAGCCATTGTGTTCAAGGTTTCGAGTAACTCCAGGCGGTCGCCTTGCGTGCCTGCACCCGTCGCATGTCTAGAACAGAATGTTAGACTGACATATAGACCCGAACTCTATGACACTTACCGTAGGACCTGTAGAACAATATCCACTGTAATAAGCTCAACTTTCTCAAATAGTGGGCTGTTAAGCCTTTGAACCAAATATTCTAAGCCAGCTGGATGTTTTTGCTAAAAAGTTAATAGTGAGTGACAGTACATAATGTCAGTAGAGCACCTAGATTTACCACAATAGCTGTCATACTGGGGACAACTAGCAAGCGACTCATAAGTAATCGACACTTCTCAGAAACCAATTCAGATCCGAGGTAGTCTATCAGGAGCAAATAGTCCAAGATTCGCTCTCGAACCGCTCTCCGTAAGCATTCGATTGGAAAGTATACAAGTGATTCCACAACTACGATGACAAGCTTCTCTTGGCCTTTGGATAGCCGGGTAGCGCCATCGGAGGAAAGTATGACACTAGAGATATCAGTCCGGTCTTCATAATGGGTGACTTCCAGGTTGGACACCATCTCGGTAATAACACAATCTGTTTAATATCAATCAGTGTCATTGAATAAATTTAGCACCTTAGTTACTTAGCGTACCTGTCAAGTTCGTCTGTTCAAATAGCAAAGTCGCCGAGAGTAATCTCCTCCAGACTTTCTCATAAAGGACTTTTCCAGAGACGGCGAAGGTCCAGAACAAAGAAGCGAGCCTCTTGATCTGTTGATATCCAAATCTATGTCTAATGATATCGTTAGAAAAGTCAAAACAGGCTTAGTAGCATGTGACATACTCAACAAGGACGAGCCATCTGTCAATTAGAGTATTCGCCAAGGCCGTAGGCAACCTCTTTTTATCAATGCTGCTGACTATCCCGTCCCAATCGCGCAATTTTGATCTTCCTTCCATAGCCTCTAATGTGTAATCCGCGACCTCTGAAAAGCCTTCTAGCGGCTTAAATTCAGAAATACGGAATAATATCTGCAGCATAAAAAACGATACACGTCTATCGCGCTTCTTAGTTTCAGGCGAAACTAACGATTTGATAGCAGAGGTAATATCTTGCTCAGTCGTGAAAGAGGCGGTAATGACATCTTGAACCACATCTCTGTGTAAAGATAGTATCAAATATCGCAAACGCCATGCCAGGAAATTGTTACTAAACTTCTCTGATCCTAATGTCACGTATATCTGACTGAATCGGGATAGTAGCGCAGGCGGTAGGGGTTCGTTTAACCTTGACACGCTTAATGTAGCGGCGATGAGTAGAAGTAGATCTGACGAAGCGACCTCAGTCTCCTGATCCGATCCTGGTAGTATCTCCGACAGGAGTCCGTTGATCTGGTGGATTGTCCAGTTTTCTGATACTTGTCTGGCAATACTGTAAATAAAAGTTAGTAAATACTTATGTCGAATCCGCTATTAATTTACCATTGGACGAATTCTTCGCTCACGAGAACATTATTTACATGTTCCTCCGTGTTCTTAAGGTATTCTCGCCAGATACCTATAAGCTGTGGAAGTTGCTTAATCTTGGCATGTGTTTCAGCCAAGAGGGATGCGAATACGACGATATCGTGCGTTTTAGATACCCGGCCAAGTCTATTCGACATCAAATCCTCAACCATTGGCAGAACAGCGTCAGGATCTCGATCCAATATCGTCGTAGCTAGACTCCAATCCTTGTAGCCCTCAATAATCAAAATACTCTTCAGACTTTCGGTTGGGATCGCGACGTCAAACTTCTTGGATTCCTGAAGGACATAGCGCGCATTGGATGGTGAAAAGTTCAAAACTACTTGCGACAGCTTTGGCATAATAGCCTTCTGCCGAGTTTTGGCTAATTTAGAGAGACCTAAACTCAGAAGATGACCCAGGAATTCGCCTTCTTATGGGAGCGTTAGCATCTTTAGTACAGCACTAGGTAAATGCATTGAGCCTCACTCGCTTGCACGTCGGGAACTCGAGATAAGACGTCGAAAAGAACTTTGAATTGATCCTTCTCTTTCTCGTCATCTTTCAGTACCGACGGACTGAAGACAATGTCCCTCACAATATCACTCAATTTCTCGCTCAATGCGTCTTCGCTCCTGCGCGACTCGAGAACCATTAATACAGTAAACAGGCCGTTGTCAGAAAATGCTAGAGATATCTGACAGTAGTCAATATTCATGTTATATGATCGCAAATAATACGACTCACCTTCTTAAAATTTGATGTGCCGTACAGCGCGTTGTCGTATATCGCAAAGATAAGTCGATGCCAACTAGGATTTGTTGCTTCTGGAAAAGCAAGAAGAATTTTCAGATAACTGATGACTATTCGAACCATAGTCTCGGTAGAACATCGTAGCCATATTCCTGACTGGTCTAGACATTGAACTACATCAAAGACTGTCGATAAGAAGTTCAGGCATCCTTTCCGATCGTCTGATTCATCTAGCGACGCCAGTTGTGATAAAGCAGTGTTCAGAGCGTCAAGGAACTTATGCTTCCGATAAATCTCAGATCGAAACTCGCTGTCCACAGAGTTCCATAGGCGGGGGTAGAGATGCCAGTAGTTCACGCTGGGGCAGTTGTTAGCTATCTATCCTCTTGATTGCCATAAATATTCAGCGCTTACTTTCTCTTCGCAGTCTCAACTTTGTCAAACCACCAATCTAGCAGATATTCCTCCTTCCTGGGGAAAAACAGGTCAGGATACTTTCCATCTATCAGATCATTTGCGAAAGTGACTAATGGGCTGATGTCTTTCGTCTTTGAGCGTAGATACCGAGTTGCCTGCTCAGAATACTTGATCGTTGGTGTATTAGAGCTCATTGCAAACCGTGAATTCAGATCAGCATAACAACCTGCAGCGATTTTGATTGAGAAATTATAGCCAAAAATATTTGAGCGTCAGCATGGCCACGCGAAGCCGATTCGATACAGATGGGTTCGCTAATTCCAAGGTTGCTCTGGACATTTTTTTCAGGGGCCAGTGGCTCAATTCCCACCCAAAGCGCAGAACTTAGGAGTTGAAAGTATTCAACGCAAATGCCTAGGATTTTGATCAGATGTAACCATACATCGTCTTCTTATAATTTGGGCCCGTCTAGAGGTCCGGGCCTCCAATTCCGCCAGGGGTAACCAGTCCCGTACAACCAACCCCCCGCATGACAAAGAAGAGGGTTTTTTTTTTTTGGGTGGAAAAAAGCATTGGTGTAGTGGGACATTTGTTTATTAAATTATAAATATAAGAGAATTGTTACAAATAATTTTATGGAAAACAAAGGAGAGAAAATAAGAAATTAAAAGAAAATAGTGAAAGAGAGACCGGCAGCAGAAAGCCGAAAAGGGAGGAGACCCTAACCCTATTTAGAATTTATATCAATGACTAACGCATGTCGTCATGCAATAGCCTGTAGACTGGGTGGCCAAGCTGGTTAAGGCGTACGACTGTTATATGACTGTCAATCGTAAGATCGAGAGTTCGATCCTCTCCCTGGTCGGATTTTTTTTTCTCAGGCTGTATTGAGTTTTATACAATGTTTTTGTGCAATATAATGTTTCAAATTAGCTGATTGATAGCCTGCTATGACCAGCTCAACCCAACCGAACAATTTTAAAGTATGTGAAATACATATCTATTATTTTTCTTCATAAAATTATAGATAAAATAAAATCACTATAAACATACTGAAACTAAACTAAACTAAACTAAATTAAACTAAACTAAACTAAACTAAACTAAACTAAACTAAACTAAACAAACAAACAAACAAACAAAACAAAGAGCAAAAACCGCGTTGTCATTCATTGTAGGACGCGAGCGCCATCACAATTCCTAAAAATGTATCTTCGTTCCGAAGGGAAGGAATAAATAGAAAGGAGAACAAAGAATGGCCACTAAACTCAAAAGCGGCACAAAAACGAACAACAGAACATGAAACAAAACGGAAAGCCAAAAAAAAAACCCCGAAAAAAATACTAGCTGTACACTCAAGACTGTAGGCGTCCCAGATCAGGGACTGGGCGACGTCTCAAGCGCAGGAAAAGCGCGAATAGGAGTAGCATTATTGACTTCAGAGAGACTATGATTAAGATAGAGCGAAGGCACTTGCGTAACATTTTCCAGACCGGTCATCAGCCGGCAGGAGAGATCTGCGAGGATGGACGTTGAGAATAAAGTACCTTTCAAATATGGGGCATGTGCAATTCATGCGTGACTAGTATCGATAACAGAGTCGATGATGTCTCGCAGCAGCCGCGTAAGCTTGGACTATACTGGTGCCTAATAAGCATTAAACCTATCAAATTGGACAATGAACACACTTTCGAAATCTGTGAATCCATTACCTAACTGTGCAGGACTACTAACCCCAGAGGATTAGTTTATTATAATCTAATTGTTTCTCAGTCAATGCACTAAGAGAATCTAAGATGTAAATTAACGATGACGCGTTTCAAGTTCAGCGAAGGTTCCTAGCACGCTGGACAGTGCGGCGCGCGGAACCAAGTGTGAGACGGCTGAGGAACCACTTAACGGCCACACGTTTCAACGCAACTCAATCGATCACACCCTTCCTTATAGAGCCACTAGAACATCCGTATCCAAACTCTTCCGCTTGCCATTTTCCCTCTCCACTCGACCATTCCCAGATTCTCTACAGCCGCGTGCTGTCACTTGTTTTTAAAGACAGTCATGGACAATACGCCTCGACGGCAGTCCGCCACGAGAGCGTTCTCGGTAGAAGACGACGAGCAGGAGCTGGGACGAGACCGTGATATCAACAGAGCTTCCTCCTCGGTACGCCACCGACCAGTTTCGTCACGGATGCGTTCTCATCAGCGGACGCATGATCGCCCACCGCTCACAGAAGTTCACTTCACCGACGACCCGTCCGTCGGCGCAACTTCGACGCCGATAGATACCGCTCACATACACGTTCATCACCACCATGGCCGACCAGCGGGTGAGGGCGCTCCAACCGATGAACTCGGATCAGAAGAGGTTTCACGAAATCCAGAGGCCAATGATGAGACCGATGGAGAAGACTCTGGAAGTACTCTCATTCTCACAACAGACGGCGACGACGAATTCGACGATTCTTCCGACACTGCGTCCATCGAGTCATTTACTCTTCGCGAACGTCAAGACGCGATCAACGAGACACATCCCTTTGGTATCCGTATCTGGAAGCCAGCACTTTACAAGAAGTCGCGATCTGTTCAGCGAATTGCCGAGGGCGATATCCACTCAGCACCGGGGAAAAAGGTGACGTGGGTCGTTTGGATCGGAAACTTTGCGTGGGCGATCATGCTTGGATTGCCTCTATGGATTATAGTTCAGATGGCGGCATCCTTCTGCTTTGTTTTCTTTTTCTACAGTATCTCGGCACGGGAGTATGGTCGGGCATTCTATGACCTGGCCAACTATCTAATTTTTCCGTTCGGAAAGTTCGTCCAGCTCGATCAGGACGAGAATTATGCACTCGAGGATGAAGGTGAAGGTCGCAGTTTGGGAGAGTACGAAGAATGGCGCACTGGTGAGGATCGCGGACGACTCTTTTTCGGACCTTCGTCACGCCGCAACACTCACAGGTCAACTCTGTCACGACATCGTGATGGGGCTTTGGATCCTATCGGCGAGAATGATGGTCTGTTGAACTCGTCTGGTGACCCTAACGATGGTGAAGCGCGTGCAACCAATCTCGGAAGCACGACACCTAATTCGAGCGAGGCTAGGTTTGGTGCATTGAGGTCGTCGACGCCTTCCATCTCATCTCTCGAGTCGGGCATGCCTTATGCAACTAAAAGACGACTCTTTGGCCGAGGACAGTGGAATCTCGGACGTATTATTTTCTATATATGGTTCTATCTGCTTATATGTCCGGTCTTACTCGTGGCCGCTGCGATCTCTTGGTTCATGGTGTTTTCAATCCCGATGGCGCGCGTTACGATCCACTTGTGCTCTCATCTTCGCAGACATCCTCTGGCACTGTCATTCCACAAGGACGGCCCGATCACCAGAAGTACACAAGAGTCCTCGAAGAGCAGTACTATTTTGATATGCACATACAGAGCCTTCGGCTGGAATTACTACAAGTACACTGTGGATGGTACAAACGTGTTTCTCATGAATTTGATGTTTGTTGTTGTCTTCACAATCTTCGACCAATACCTGATCTCCAAGATCCTTGGTCCGTACACCTTCATCACGACGCCCGGCGTGATTTTTGTGCTTGCATTGAGCTCTGTCATACCGCTTGCATATTTCATAGGACAAGCCGTCGCTTCAATCTCGGCACAATCATCTATGGGGATGGGGGCGGCCATCAACGCGTTCTTCTCCACTATTGTCGAGGTATTTCTGTATTGTGTCGCCCTCACCGAAGGAAAGGGCCGACTGGTCGAGGGTAGCGTGGTTGGCAGCATTCTTGCTGGTGTGTTGGTGATGCCGGGGTTGTCAATGTGCTCTGGTGCCATCAAGCGAAAGACTCAGCGCTACAACCCGAAATCTGCTGGTGTCAGTTCGACCATGATGCTATTTGCGATTATAGGCGCATTTGCGCCAACGCTGTTCTATCAGATTTATGGATCGGTATGTTTGAGCCGCGCCTTGTTTGCGATCGAATACTTACTCTTGTAGTATCAAATCAACTGTGTTCCCTGCACAGAAGCGCGCGAAGGAGTTACAAGTGGTCAGGTTGACTGCCGCCGGTGCCAATTTTTCCTGGATCCGCTCACCAATGACGACTTCTATCGCACGACAGTAAAGCCGTTCAGCTACCTCTGCGCTGTTCTCCTCTTCGTCTCCTACGTCATCGGCCTCTGGTTCACCCTCCGCACGCACGCAGCCATGATCTGGCAAACCTCCGGTGTCCTGCCTTCGCAGCCTGTTGTGTCCACTGCCGCCATGCAGCCAGAGCATGGCAGCAATGGCGTCAACGGTACTACTGCGAATGCGTCTCCTGTACTAGCGGTAAATGACTCTCTTTATGATGGTTATGTAGAAAGTAGTACTAGTAAGCATGGTAATGTTAATACTTTTGGTTTCAAGCTTCCTTTACTAGGCGGACAATCGCGCACGGGGATGCAGGAACTGGCGCTGATTGATCTCCCGGCGGATGCGAATGATATATCGACGGCGTCGGCCGATGCAAAGCGTAGCGAGAATGCGCCGAGCAACGGTAGGAATGCCGCAGGCAAGGCGAACGGGAAGACGGCGTCGGCTGCCAAACCTCAGATGTACACGACGCTCGAGAACACGGGGTCAAGTGTGAAGGTCGACAATTCCTCGCTGGGCGCGACCGGCGTGAGCCTCAATGTTCCTTCGAACAATGGATCGCGACGTGGAAGCCTGCGCAATCTGTTCAAGTCCAAATCCGGAACGATCAAGACCAAGGCGTCCGCCTCCGATTCCACTGCGCCTGCATCCGAGCCAGAGCCAGGTTCGCCACTTCCGCCGCTCGACGGCGTGGCCCATGCCGGCGGGGAAGACGCCGCTGCTCCAGGCGGCGGCCACGACGCACCCAACTGGAGCAGATTCAAGAGCACAATTGTCCTCCTCGGTGCTACAATACTTTACGCCGTTATCGCCGAAATCCTAGTTGACACTGTCGACGTCGTCCTTGACTCAGTGGCCATCGACGAAAAGTTCCTGGGCATCACCCTCTTCGCTCTCGTGCCCAACACAACCGAGTTCCTTAACGCTATCTCGTTCGCCATGAATGGAAACATTGCGCTCAGCATGGAGATCGGCTCCGCATATGTCCTGCAGGTGTGCCTTCTCCAGATTCCGGCGCTCATCCTCTTCAGCGTGTGGAACTACGCGCCGTACGAGAATTTGAGAGACTACACGTTCAGGTACGTTTTTTTTTGTATACAGACTTATTTTATGAGTTTGTTACTCTAACACCGCCCACAGTCTCGTCTTCCCTCGCTGGGATCTCGTCGTCGTCGTCCTCTGCGTGTTCCTCTTGTCCTATATCTACGCCGAGGGCCGCAGCAACTACTTCAAAGGCTCGATCCTCCTCCTGGCCTATCTTGTCGTTATGGGCGGGTTCTGGTTCAGTGGACAGACAGGGGAGGCACAGTTGTCGTCCGTTCCTGGCTTACCGCCTCAGCCGCAAATGCCGTCGTATCCGGGGTTCATGGGCGGGGGACCGACGATCGTCATTCCGGGGTATCAGATGATATAAGCCGGTGGGCCCCGCGGGATTTGAATTTCCCAAGTTGGTTCATTTATTTTTTTTGGGATAGTACGTTGAGGGAAATGTTCTTGGGAGTGCGGCGGGAATTAAATATTGACATGGTAGATGTTATTAGGAGGGAGACTTTTCATGTTATTTGAGGTGGGGTGCCCGTAATATTTGCTCGAGAGAGGGCATTAGTTTCTTGGGGAAGGGTGAGACGATTTATAGTTTTGTTCCACGTACTTGCACTACAATATCGTACATGGTTTAGCGTGTGTCATATCTGGTTTGACGTATCACATATTTAACGGCATTTTAGGACTTCTTTTTTTTTTTCATTTAGCTAGTTTTAGGCGTAATCGAATTAGAATTTCCACTACTATGAGTATATGCGCCGTCCGAGCAGACCAGATGCTGTGTTACGTACGACCTATTGTACACAAATCCAATGCGTGAACGGACTAATGAATGAACGACAAAGCCAACGCCCTACCCATTTATACAAAGCAGAAGATAAAAATGATGCAAAACCACTCAGATACATAGCTTGCTAAATAAACAATAAATTTACACCAAGCTGTTGAGAATCTTCTCAATCAGAGGATTCGACTGTACATCGAGTGCTTTGAGTTCCTTTCTGATCTTTTGCTCATACTCGGAAATTACATTGTTTGTGTACTCGAAACTTCGAGTTACATCTCTCATATACCCAATTGCATATTCCTTTAGCGAGTCATCTGTGGAATGCTGCTTAAGGATATCTTGGTAGACAGCGTGGAAGTTAGCAAACGAACAAATAGAAGGAAAGAAAAGACGAGAACTCACTTAGGAGCTGCTGGTTTGAGCGATCGTGGGTGATGCTGTGTATGATTGGGAAGGAGAACTTTCCCTCTGTTAGATCTTCGCAAAAACCTTTGTTCTTCGAGTACTGTGTAATGTTAACAAATGCCCTGATACAGAAATATCTAATAACCCACCTGATCAGACTGAAGATTCATATAATCGTCTCTAATCTGGTATAATATTCCGATCAAGTTGGCAAGTGGCACAAAATCACTATTACCATATTAGCCACATGTATACCAAGCGCATTGCGAAGACCACCTCCACGTACACATTGCAATCAGATTCAGCCTGCATCAGCTTGACGGCCAGTCGAAAGAGTCCCCCTGTCTTATTCTTAACCATGCTAATGTACTCATCCTCCGACGGACATATCAGCGAGTCACGCCAGTATAAATCCAGACCTTGGCCTCGATGAAGATTGATGAGTTCATCTGTATAGATCTTGTAGACCTCGGAATTGTTTAGTTTGGACAGCTCTCGCAGCGCCAGGAAGTACACGTAGTTGGACGAATTTATTGTCTGCGCAACGCCATATATGCTATGCGCGACAGGAAATCCTCTCCGCAGTGTCGCCGAGTCTTCCACGTCGTCGACCCTATATGATATACACGATTCAGCATCCAAGATCATACACGCGGGTCATCTGGCTACCCACAGCAACGACGCGGTATGCAACATCGCAATCACACGACCGATGATTTCCAGGGTCTGCTCCGGAACCTTGAACCATATGTTGAAGGCGTCGACACATAGCTTCCTAATATCCTTCCCCGGGTGTGATGTGAGGTATGAATAGGGCCCCAAAACGATCTATGCCACTTAGATATTAGTATGACGCGGCGACACTTGTCAAAAACGCTTACCGATTCGTTCTGTTGATTCCAATTTTCACCGGCCATATTAGCTAATGACTATGGTCAACAAGAATGAGTCTCTTCTGCGCGTCTCTGTCTATATATTCCTCGAGGAACCTTCGAAAATGCGAGATCATGTGTGGAGTTTACTTGAGAGCACGAAGCCAGTTAGAACTGAGTATCCTTAGTTACAAAGGTATAGGGTACTGGTCACGGTACCCGCTGATGAATGACCGAGACCGAGTACCTCCGCGAAATTTGGTGACAAACTAAGGTTTGGTCAAATGCTACAGGCTACAAACAATGCTAGTCTGAGGTCCAGTTACATTGGACAATAGGAACAGATCAACGAAACCCCACATCTAGGTCTATTCTATACCTCCACCTATTGTACAAGAATAATTTTACGAGGACCCCTTTTCTACGTTTCTCCTATTGACTGGTTCGGCCACTAGTAAACCATCTCAGCATGCACAACTTTCCCCGAGCGATCCCATGGCAGTTCGTGAACCCGACTGAATAGCTTGAACGCATCGTCCTCTGATGCCAAGCGAATCAAGAACCGATTATCACCACTATGTCCACTAAATGCACGAAATTAACAGGGCCGAAAAAGGAGAAGAAGAATAAAATAGCTTACACTGAAATCTCTGAAATTGACATCTCCTCGTCCCCGGACAAGCTGAACTGCTTGAGTCTGAGCCACAGCTGCCGTCGAGTCACTGTATAATGGAGGCCGTTCAGAATCACGCATCTACCGTATCTCGCTGTGGGGTGTTTCTCTACGATCTTGATTCTTAGGAGATCGGCTTCCTCATCCGGATGGACATACTCGAACGTCAACGGCACGCCGTAGATATGACAACCGGCTATTCGGGTCCGGAACATGTTAGCCGCCGCGCCGCTGCGGAAGTGGAAATAGTATCCACATTGGCGGACAAGGTCTTGAGTCCGTCGTTGGCGCACTGGAGGAGGTCAGCATGTGGTTAAGGTGCTATGCGGTGAATTGCAATGACATACATTCAAAATCAACATAGTTCAACAATTGCTCTATCTCTTGCTTGCCCATTTGATACCTTTCGATCAAGTCCCCTCTCATCACCCTTACGAAGTCACTCTTGCGTAGCGACGGAAACAAAGTCTTCCAAATTAACGTTCGACTTGCAGGCGGGACTGATCAAATAGTCAGTATGAAGCACACAGAATCAGCAAGTGATAATATACCACCTAAACCCCCCAATGGAATATTCTTGCGCTTTCTATATCGTAATGTCTCCCGCTCATCCGCTTCCCAAGCACTAGTCTTTCCTTCGTCTATACTCGCAATCTCAGGAAAAAAAGACTTTGTTTCCTCATCGGAAAATCTAAAGAGCTGCTCCCCTTCACCTTCTTCTTCAGCCGCAGTAATTTTCTCCGAGATCTTCACTGGTTCCGTAGAATTCGCACTTTTCTTGGCTTTCGCTCCTTTCGTTCTTTGCTCTAGCTGCATGGACGCCTGATTGAAGGTCAACTTCCGCTCCTTCCCCACTAAAGTCTCGGGCGTAAACAGCAAGTTTAACAATTGTTTCACCCGCCGCTCCGTCGTCGCGACTATCTGCTTATTATCTTGCGCCTGTTGCCGTTTTGAAACTTCATTGTTATTCGACGCCTGCTGCTGCTGCTGTTGCTGCTGCTTCTCTTTCGATTTGTTCGACCCTGAGGACCTCGAGGTGAAGGATCTGACCGTGTCGGAGGGTAATGCCGCTCGGCAGTAGCAGGACCGGCATTGTCGAACAAAGGAAGGGGTGTGTAGGGGTATCATATTAATGGAACAGTTCCATCGCCAATATACATGCTGAGTTGTAAGCCTTTGTAAGTACTGTATGGTATTCAAGACGCTTGCACCGAGATGAGCCTTCTCGTTCCCGGAATCACAGTTGAAGTTTACTTAGTCACGTGCATTTGTGAATTGAGTAACATTGATGATTCGCCCGATACCGGGTTCAATCAGCTCGATAATACTTTGCGCGAGCTCCGGCAACCTTAGGAATTGCTATCGGCAATTTACCGTTGGACTTTTGTGGTTATTAGGTTACTTGGATATTTCTAATTTCATGAGGTAATATTCATCTTCATTCTTACAGTCGTTACGTCGGACTCTTAAGGGCGCGATTAAGCTGGCACCAATCCAATTTCAACGCATTTGATCCAGAACAACAAGATGAAATCAACAGAAGCCGAACTTGAGCGATTCCGCAGCGAATGGCAAAATGAAGTACAGCGAAAACGGCGCCACAAGGGTGAGCCTTTTAAAAACAGTTCAAATCTGGAGCACATGACCAGGCAGGGCGGTGGCGCTGCTTGTGCATCAAAACAGGAGGGAATTACGACAGAGAAACACAAGCAGATATGGCCCGCTGAGCGACGACATACGGCTGGTGGTGGCGAAGAGGAGGAAGGGGTAAATGAGTACATGGAAGAGCGCATCTATGATGAGTCGGAGGAGTTAGAGTCATCGACTGAGGAGTTGGTCCAGAAAGCTGCGCAGATAGATTTGAACTTAGATCCAGAATTGCGGGAGACAACGACTTCGGAGGATACGCGAAAGGATGCTACTGTGATAAGTGGGGTGAAGGAGACCGAGGAAACGGGAGCGAGCACTTCTAGTGAAACGAATGATTTGGAGAACAATATTAGCAGGGCACAGAGAGCGCTGAAGGTATATGAATTGGCCGTGGAGAAAGAGCGTGTAGGAAATCTATCTGATGCGTTGAAGTTTTATCGACAAGCGTTCAGGGTGCGTTATTTGCCCTTCAGATGGTACGTCATGTTTTCCTAACTTTTGTTTGTAGCTTGACGATGCTGTGGATAAGCTCTACAAGAACAAGCACTTCCCCAGCAGCTCATTCACGAAGCGCGCTCCTTCTCCTTCCAAAAAGGCCAGCACATCCTCTATACCTACGGACAAAGTCACGTCGCTCCTATCAGACTATTCCGAACTAGAAGCCGAGCCTGAGAACGAAAACGTCCCATCACCGCTAATCAAGCTCCCTAACGAAATCGCCTCTCAAATTCTCCGGCTCCTCGCCCTCCTCGATCTTTCCTCCTTCACCAAGACAACCTATACATGCCGGAAACTTGCGTTCCTGGCATACAGTGACTCGATGCTGTGGCGGAATCTCTGCATGAAGGAGTATCCCAAGATGGCGTATGAAGAGCCTGTAGACGAGAACAAGGCGATCCATCTTTGGAACGGCGACTGGCGTCGGATGTTTCTGGAGCGGCCGAGGGTGATGTTTAATGGGATTTATATCAGTACATGTAATTACCACAGGACCGGTATGTCGGACTCCTGGAACGTCCCAATTCATATTGTGACGTATTATCGATATGGTATGCAGACTGCTTCTGTGCCCTGTTCACTACTTTCTAACGTGATATAGTCCGGTTCTTTGATGACGGTACGTGCATGCTACTACTGACAACGAAGGAGCCTATGGATGTTGTTCCAGAATTTCACCGGCATTTGATCCGAAGAGGAATGTTCAAGGGCACGTGGAAAATGTCTTTGGACGGGCGTATCCAGCTTGAATCGCAGGCGCCGGTCGCGAAGTATATCTTCTTGCAGGAACTAGACGTGAGTCAAAAGACTTAAAAAGATCGGAATGAAGCTGCTGACGTCTAGGTGGGCGTAGATAAAATCGTCGGGGAGGGGCCGGCATAACAGACTGAACTGGGTGGGATTTTGGAGTTACAATAGACTTACAGAGGATAGATTGGTAAGCACGAAACTCCTCATTGACTATTAAGCAAAATGGACTTTTTAGGCTAACCTAGCACAGGAGTTCTCGCTTCAGCATGACAAGCCTTTCTACTTCTCGCGAGTGCTTTCCTATGATCGCGAGCCGTCATCCGAAGTGGGGGGCACGGGCAGTGCGGCTATACCTATTGGAAATAATAGTAATACAAATGGCATCATCGGAGGAGTGGACGGATGGATGGTGAATGGCTGAGGAGTTTACGCTGGGGATTTATGGTTTAATATCGCAGATTGGAATTATTAGAACATGTAAGGTATACTTCTGTCCTGTGTAAATTGGATAGTTTGTCGTTACACTTTGTAGATTAATGTCTGAGCGAGATCTCACGGCCCCCGGATCAACGAAGCTAGCCCAAATGCGGAGGTACCACCCACAAATCGGAGGCGGTACTGCTGGCGAACGATATTCTACTTTATAGTGCACAGCCACATGTTTTGCACCGCCGCAACACATGAAAGCGCTCAGGTGGCGGTGCACCTTTGTCACAAGACGACGCAAACAAGTCGCTGGCCTACTCGCAGCCATTAAGACGGGCGAAATTCGAGATCAAAACGACAGGATTCCGAGAGAGAACCTCCAAATCCTGTACCTGCTTCACGAGTCACGACTCTTGGCTTTTATGTCGAAATGACAGCGGATTAGACAGCGCACACCGATTGAGAGAGTAGTGTACTAGCATCTCTCATGTCGCTCACGATGACTTCAACGAGCGCACGTTCCTCTCCCACTGAAGCCCCTGACATAAAAACCGGATCTCCGCACTCACTTCTTGGTCGACCCGTACTCTCGCCAGGTATGGACTTTCCTGACGACTCTCTGCTCTGGTCGCCGTCCTTCAATCCTGATGGTCCACCTTTGGCGCCGCCACTACCGCAGCAGGGCACCGCGCTACTCGACGACCAGGAGAGCATGGCTTACTCTGACTTCCTCGACAAGCTCGCACTGGATCAAGATTTTATTTTCGATCCTATATTACCTGAGACGCTTCCCGCTTGGCCGTTCCCTTCCTCGTCGTCTGCGACCGATCCGGCAGGACTGTATCCCATCGACTTTGGCAGCAACTTCGCACCAGCGACTAATGGCAGGACAAAGAGCAAGTCCGTAAGCGCACTCCCAACATGGCAGCCTGCAGACCCAGAGGCAATTATCGGAAAGCCTGCCACAGCGCAACAATACACCACATCTCATGCATCTCACTCTCTCTCACATCCCCGGATGTCCCTTCCAATTCCGCCACAACCGGCAAGCATGCAACTTCCCCTCCTCTCGCCCAATTCCGAGCCCGGTGGGCAGCTCCTCACCATCGACGCCATTCGGAATGGTCAAATCACGGTCGAAGACCGCGCGTTGCTCCTGCGGACCGCACAACGTCAGCAGGGACTCGCATGGGGTTCCGATCCGCGGTTTCAGAAAACTGGGTTTAAGTTGAATCCCGACTCACCAGCGGACAATGGTGTAGCGGGTCATAATCACGCACGGAGTAGATTTGGCGGGGAGGGAGAGCATGGGGCGGAGCAGCAGATCACGGCATCGGAGATCCTTAGGCAGATGAGCCAGGATGGGGGGCTATGGCGGCAAGATGAGGGGTTGTCTAATGAGTTGAATGAATCTGAAATACCGCAACATCACAATACAGCGACTGAGTTACTACAACAGCAGAAATTTCAGCGAGTGGCACCTTCAAGGTCAGAAATTCAGATTACAGTTCCTGGCCTAGCTAGACAGTCATCCTCATCCGCGTCGCCTACGTCTCCATCCGCCTATTCGCAGAGGAAACGCTCTTCTGCGTCACTTTCGCCTGTCCTAGAACCCGCATCCGCAGCCACAAGCTCGCATTCGCCCAAATCTGCCGACTTAGCCACCTCACAAAAGCGCTCACGCAGACCATCCTCACCATCCGCCGACCGTGAGATCCTCACTGACGCACAACGTAGGAAGAACCACATCTCATCCGAAAAGAAGCGGCGCGACATCATTAAGCTCGGGTTCGACGAGCTGTCGCAGCTCGTGCCAGTGCTCAGGGCGGGCGGGTTCAGCAAGAGCACGGTATTGACGCACGTGGTCGATTACTTGGATGATATTGGTGCGAAGAAGAAGGGGCTGATTGAGCTGGTTGAAAGATTGGAGATAGAACGGGCACAGAGACGGGAGCGACCATTGCCGCGATGAGGGAGGAGGGAGGAGGAATGTCATATATGATGTATAAAGTTGGGACTACAAGACTTGCTTTTGTTTTGCTTTTTGCACGAGGAGATTACTGGATCAAAGGGTATTGGCGTACAGATTTGCTCAGGTTTCTATGACTAACTTATGATAATAATTGGTGCGTGTCTTTTTCGGAAATTTTGCTAGGATATTTCGTTGTGTTTACCTCCCCTCTTTTGTTGTCAATTATTTTGCGTTGCCGACTATTACTGTACATTTTTATATAGTACGACTGTAGAATATTCGACGGAGACGGATAAATGAAATAGTTAAAAATACTTAAAACTGAAGATTCGATAATTGTTTGACAAGGACATATTACGCAACGTAACGACTATACAAATAATACAAGTGAAGACTTCAAAACAACAGACACGAAATGTACAGCAATGCTGTTCATTTGAACAATTTCCGTAGAGAGATTTGTCCCTCGTCGTTCCGTGACAAGACTTTCGCGACCGCAAGTTCGCTAATAGGAAATTAGAAAATCGCTTATAAAGATATCAATCTCATTAGAACTTACAAATCTTCCTGCGTGACGTGAATTCTCCGCTCTCGCAGGGCATACATGCCTGCCTCAGTGCATACACCCTTGACTTCGGCACCAGAACAGCCGTTCATCTTATCCGCAATCTTGCGCAAGTTGATTCCTCTGGTAAGATTCATCGATCGGGAATGGATTCTAAGAATATCCGTACGCGCCTCCAACGTTGGCGGCGGGAACTCGATCTTTCTATCAATACGTCCCGGTCGCAGCAACGCCGGATCCAAAATGTCTAACCGGTTAGTTGCCATGATAACTTTGATATTCTTCGTAGACTCGAACCCATCCAACTGATTCAGAAGCTCAAGCATAGTTCGCTGGACTTCGGAGTCACCGCCGCTGTTACCCTCAACACGGCTAGATCCGATGGAGTCAATCTCGTCCATGAAAATGATACTTGGGGCGTGCTCGCGTGCCATGACGAACAGCTCGCGGACCATACGGCTACCTTCCCCAATATACTTCTGCACGAGTTCAGAACCACTGACACGGATGAACTTGCACTCGGTGTGATGCGCAACAGCACGAGCAAGAAGGGTCTTTCCCGTTCCAGGAGGTCCGTACAGCAATACACCTTTAGGCTGTGCAATACCAAGCGACTCAAACAATTCAGGATGCTTAACCGGCAGCTCAATCACCTCCTTGATCTCCTTAATCTGTTTATCCAATCCACCAACCATCTCGTACGTACTGTCGGGAACCTTCTCGACCATCATCAGCGACACAAGCGGATCGACCTTGTTGGGCAGAATCTGATGCAGCTGGTACGTGTCGGATCGAAGACATACTCGCAAACTGGGAGTGATCTTCTTGATATCGATTTCAGGGGATATATCGACCACATATTTTCCTTCTGGATGCACCTTGACGAGCACTTTGGTCTTGCCCATGGCCTTGACGACCTCGCCGACGTAGGAGCCAGGTTCCTGGAGCAGCTGTAATTCCTCGCGCAGCAGGCGGACTATTCGGCTCGAAATGTTAGCAATCATGGCCATGTAATCAGTCCTCAGCGCCATCATATACCTTTAGCATTCAACGCATTCCGCTGCGCCTCAAGACGCCGCAGATTCTGTGTCCTATCATTGATCTGAAGTTCCGTTTCTTCGATCTTCTGGGTGTAATACTGTGGCAGGACGGCTGTTAGCATCCAGTTTCCCAACCACCAGTTATAGAGAATCCAAAGCAAAGGTCAACGTACGGGCCTGATGCCACTTTCTCTGGCGATAGATACCGTCATTTTACTTGGAACTGGATGAATATGCTGATATGGACCTGAAGTGGAGCGGATGTGATGCTTCGAGTGTTGTAAGCGTGCTCATGAGACCGTTGGGCGGGTAGATTTACCCGGACAGCGAACGACCCTAAACCCTCCAACGTCACATGCATATGTTACCCGGAATCATCACTCAGGGGTACTTCAGAAAATTCTGCCCGTCGGGATTTAATTCAGGAAGCATCTTAGTCGTCATTCTGTGTTACACTCTTGTTATCGAAGATTTCAGCATAATGGAATCTGATGACGGTATAATGATCGAGGCATATACGCGTCTTGGCAGCACTTCTGCCGAAGTACGGACCGATGCTGCGGCAGCCCTGCTGGAGGATCTCGTGAAGGCCAACAATGCCCTGAAATGGGATGCCTCTATAGAGAGACTTTTGACGGGCTTAGGATCAAGGGATAAATCGCTGAGGATTGGATGTGGGAAACTGTTGAGTGAGGTATGTGTGCATTAAAAATACAGTGCTGAAGGAGATAAGGTGATTGATGCGTGTGATAGGTTCTGTATGCGAGAAGGGATGAGATGTCTGTTAAAGCTTTTTGCAAGTTCCTTAAAGTCGATGATATCAATGCCAAGTCGTCATCTTCAGAGGTATTCTATTGCTTTGTATAGTTTCTTTCTCATATAACCTAATATTGCATAGATTGGCGTTTTATCCGTCGCGCGCATCCTTCTAGCAATTCACATCGTTCTTACGACCACTCCCCTCATGGAATACAAGCGCGTTGGTCCTACAGATATTAACCACGCATTTGACGTCCTCTTCCGCCTTGCCAAGCGCGCCACCTGGGCCCGCGAAATCAGCTTCGACATCCTAACATCTGCGCTCGCATCCCTCCCCGACCGCCTAATCGACTCGAGCCTACAGCTCTTTATGCTCCGCCAACTCGACGACGAAGCCACGTCCTACGCTATACCTGAGGGTGTCGCCGTCTACCTCACTCTGCGCTCTAGATCCAATTTCGACAACAAGTTAACTTCGCCGCCACGTGACAAAAAATTTGTCCGCTGGCCTCACGCAAACCCGCTAGCGTGTGTAAACATCGAGAGCGTCCGCCCGATCACAGCACCAACGAAAACGACGGTAAAATTGTTCACGGTCGGACAGCTTTTGGGCCTAGATGATGGTGCGGCCACGATTGAGAGGGACAGCACGTGGCGGAAGCGGTATCACTGCGTGTGGAATGCTATCGCGCGTATGTACGCCGTTGCTTCTTCCGAGGTTGATGCTCCTGGGGAGACAAACAAGGCACAGACACTGCCGTTTGCGGAACTGTGGCGCGACCTCTTGATATCCCAGTATTTCGGTGCGAGCGAAGGGCCGGAAACGTGGCTCACGGGGTACTATATCACAGCTGCATTTATCCGTATTGTCGACATCGAGTTCTTCAAAGAAATATTTGGGACCGCACTTATCAACCGGATATCTATGCGCGAGACCGGACAGCATGATCGATTTCGGCTACTGGGGCTAAAGAAGATTTCCGCCGCGATTATTGCGAGATGCGAAGCAAGACCGGAGGAAGTGCCCATAATATTACGGCGTCTGCTCGTGGCTCTTCCGTCATTCGACAAATTCACCGGTACGAGCACCATCTCGACTCTCACACAGCAGATCGCGATGGCGGCCGATGAATCTGTGATCGACGAAGTTTATGATGCGATGGAGAGTCTGTATCTCCGACCCAGCGGGGATCTTATTAGTAACAATGCGCAGAATGTTTCAGAAGTTCGAATCGAGATCTTGATGATCGTATTCCATCTACTGAAAGTCACAAAAACAAGAGTGTTCATGTCCACCGCATGGCGGAAATCTGCAATTAGGTTGCTCTTCCGGACAGTATGCTTTCGTGCGAACGGTCAGCTATCTGACCTTTACGCTGACCCTGAACTGCAGTCGCGAGAAATAAACGTTGCGAGACACAAATGCGAAGCCGTGTTTGGATTCTTGATTGATGAGAACGCGCAGCTCCTTGTCGTGGCCGACAATAACAGCGTCACGATGAGTTGGCCATATTTCACTGTCGAGGTGCTCTTTGAACTCGAGGCTGACAAGGACAACTACTCCCTGATCCAACCGATCGAGAAGAAAAATGTCGAAAAAGCCAGTGCGATTCTGTCAACGATTCAGTCACTGAAATTTGGGAAGACATCTGATCCGAAGTTGAACTTGGTGGAGGTATTTTTGTCGTTGACCGTTTTGCTCGTATACACCGGCACGGCATCGACGGAGGAGCTTGGAGACGTTGTCAAGTTTGCAAACACTGTACTGACCGATTTCATTTCGGAGAATCGCAGTCGGAAAGGCAAGCACAAGAAGCGGAAACATAACAAAGAAGGAGATTTCTCTGTGATCGATAATACGGAAGTCATTGAGGGGAACATCGGACCTGTGCTGGTTGAGATGATTCTCGCATTCTCCACTAAGAAATCGATTGTTTTGAAGGGCTTGTGCGAGAATTTAATGCAGTGGTTCGCCAAACTTATTGATACAGAGGGCTTACAAGTGTTCTATGACGTCCTGATGACGACTGAGAATCTGCATGGGCAGAATGATTTGTTTGGTGCTCAGCAGGAGGGTGGCGAACAGGCTGAAGAAGAGGATGAGGAGGAGCATGACAGGGACATCAGCGTGGAGAGTGAAGACGCAGATGATGACGAGGGTGAGGACGATAGTATTTCAAGCAACGAGAACGACGACGGCGCCGCAGCTGACAACAAAGAGTTCGAGGAAGCACTAGGCGAGGTCCTTGGTGTGGGCAGCAAGCGGAAGCGTGACGACGACAGCGACGTCGAAGACGAAAACGAAGAGGAGGAGGACGAGGAGGAAGAAGACATGACCGACGACCAGATGCTTGCGCTTGACGGTCATATTGCAGCGCTGTTCAAGGATCGTGTCGCTGGACAGACCGTCACCACTCACAAGAAGCTGGAACAACAGGCCCGGGAGAATGTCATTTTCGCAAAGTCTAGAACCTTGGATTTGTTGGGCGTGTTAGCCAGGACTACATACCGATCGCGGAAGACGTCACATATTTCGGAGGAGGAAGGGAAGTTGCTGTTGAGCATGATTCTCCCGCTGTTGAAGCTCATACGATCGACGACTAGCGGCTCTTTACCTAACCGCGCGTATGGTCTCATCAAGAACGACATCACGAAGTACGACTTTCACATCACTGATACGGAGTCGGTATACGAACTGCTTGATGCGATCCTCGATGAAGCAGCTCACACGAACGGCAACTTACACACGAACATCTGCACTACCAGTTCATCGATGATTTCCAAGCTTCTGGTGCAGGCCGCAAAGAGCAGGAGTGAGAGGAAGAAAACAATGACGAAGTTGGTGGATACGTACACGAAATTGATGACGGCATGGGCAGTGGACAGTAAGCTGCCGATTGCAGCGTCGTTGTTTCAGGATTTTATTAGGTGGTTGGACGGCGAACGGAAAAAGCTGCGGAAGGATTAGGACTTGTATATACAGTAATAATTTTATTTAGCATGGGTGCGTCGTGTATAATAGCATTATGTTCAAATAATAAGGCTTCTTCACGAATCAGCTTTTTTTTATTAATTTACAACTGGATAGACATTCAAAAGATGATAAAAATTAAGACCTCCAAAAATTGATCAAGTAATTTACACAATTTCCATACACTCAAAGAATGAACGAACACTCTTTAACGCTTCTTTTCATTTTCAAGGCGGGAATAGAGCATGTACAATGCCATTTCTATGGAGACATGGAGTTAGCAAAGATATATTCCACGAATAGCTAGAATCAGCCACTCACGATTGCACTCTGACGTTCCCGTGATTGTAACAAGTCGCTCGTTGCTGTTCTCTTGAGGTTCTGCCTATATATTAGTATTGTTTGAGCGAGCATGAAAAATCAACCGCTTTGCGCACCATTGATCTTGATAGACGATCCGGAGAGTTGTCGAATTTCATTGATCTTAGCACCACTAGAAAACATCATTAGTTTCACGTTTCTCCGCCAAAGAGTTGTAAGAGCGTACCCTTTTCCAATAATAGCGCCGACCATATCATTCGGAATATAAATTTGTTGCGTCAGCGGCTGCCCCGGTAATGCCTGTTGAGCTTGCTGCTGCGCAGTCTGGACTGAGCTTGGAGCGGTAAGTTGGACGCTTGGGATCACAGGCGCCTGTTGCGAAGCAGTAGTTAAAGGTTGCTCAGTTGATTCTTGTAAATCTGCTGGCCCGTGTTCGCCGTTACCATTGTTATAACCACCTATAGCTGCGGCGTAATCGGCTGCACTGTATCCATTCGGGGAAACTCCATAAGGATTCATCGGTGTAGCGACATTGCTCTCGACATACTGTCTCCAGTGATTCGCACGGCCAAACATGCCATAAATTGGGAGAGGATTGTAGTGCTGGATATGTGCACTGGCAAGCTTTTCTGATTGATCAAACAGATGCCGGCTAATTAAATAGATGGCTTGTTGTATAACATCCGCAACTCCATATATGACGAGTGACCTCTCTGTCGAAAGAGGCAGCATGGTATCTGACAGATTTATCGACGCGCCGGTGGTTTCCTTGATCTCCCGTATCCGAGTGCCTGACTTTCCTATGATCGGACCCAGTGCCTGGTGAGGAACAAGTGTCCGAAGGCCGTAGGTCTTGCCAGCTTGAGATGATGACTGGTCGAGTTGTTCATCGCAGATCGTCCGCACTAAAAGTCCGCAAGCCTGTAATAGATCAAAATTAGGCACCGTGCGACTTTCATATCAAATAAACAGTTAAAACTAGCCTTTGAAACTCCCTCGACCGTCCCGCTTATAGTAATAACCCTCTCTGTCGTCCCCTTGATATTCTCACTAAAGCTGCATCTCACGCCGGCGGATTGCCGAATCTCAGATATATTCTCGCCTTTCTTACCGATCAGCGCCGCTGCTTCACGAGTAGACACCAAACACCGTAAATGAACCCATGACGCCTCGTTACCAATGCTACTGTTCCGTGCTGATTTGGATTGCGCCGTGAGTGCGGGTCGTTTCGCGTGCGCGACAGTTGCGTCAACTTCGTCTCGAGATCTTTTCACTCCCACGGCTGACATGTTCTGTTGGTAAATGACTTACGCTTAGTATAGATCTGAAGCCTTTAAGTATCGGAATAAATTACTACCTTAATGATTTTGAAGGCAAATAAAAGCTAACAATTGCAATGAGAGTGCGGAGAAGGTTTGAGACTTGTTTCAAACCGCGGACGTGATGGAAGACAGGAGCTAAGCGTGCCCAGCCTGCGTGCATCGAGGGATGATGAACTTGGGATTAAGCAAATAATGGGTCTAAACGCACCCCCCTCCCCCTGTCTTTACCCCCCTCTACAGGTTAATGCAGTTATCGAGTCCCTTGCATTTGCGTGCAGAATTGCAGGGGGACATTGATAATATGCCGCGCTGTCACTATATATCGCCAACGAAATTAACTACCATATTTACGCTGCTCATGTGAGCTGGAATTTATTTCGAGATTAAATATTCATTATCACTTTATCAGCGCCCGCTTAGATTCCTACGTGTTCACTTTCTATCTTCATACTTGGTACAGAACTGCGTGAGAATCTTGGTAAAAATTGCAGTTCCGCAAGTATCTCTCAATAGAGTCATTGAGAAGCTCATAACGCGTGAGATTCTGGAGCAGAACACTAGCGTTATAGTTACACAAACAGCAATTACTTTAAATAGTGGAGAACAGAATTACTCGGGGATCCCGCAGGAAATTTCACAGTATTGTCAAACTCAACAAACATGTATGAGACGAGACATATGCAGTGATCTGAACAATAGCCATCAAGAATGTCACTCTTGTAGACCGTGTCCATCTGCGTCCGTCCGCCCAGTAGGATCACCATTTGTTAGATGTTTCTAAGCTTCCACAAACCTTTCTTCAAAGGATCGGACTGTCGCTAGCACCGTAGGCTTTCCATCGGATTATCTTCCTAACCTAGTCATGACCGGTTCAGTTGGGCCCCAGGGTTGGGCCCCAGGAACTGGGGAGCGAGCAGGGTGGTTCCAGTGGGGAGTGGAGCAACGAATGGGGGAATCCGAGGGAATTTGTGAATGTGCCTCCGTGAAAGAGATTGAAGATTTTAGGGAGTCGTTGTAACAGGGGAAAGTCAAGAGCCGGTTTGGTATATCTTGTGTATAAATTGGCGGACCAGCGCCATTGAATTATTCTCTAGAAATCGGATCTTGTTTCCAACCATCTGTAAGAATGCAACTCAAAACCACTGTTGTAGGCTTCGGTGATGAGCATTTACAGACACGAGCCTTGTACGTTGCGATCCCCAGAGTCCAAGCCTCGTACAGAGCCGCACATTCAGCCACATACGCAAGATGCGTGGCTCCGAACGCGGCTCATTGTAGGCCGCCAGCCTCATCCGGTTGCTCCCAAATTTGGATCAGCGCCACGCTTCGCCAATGGTGTTTGTCCCAAGTTCAAGCGGCTTCAACACAAGAAGAGCAGCTGCCTACACTCCACGCATTCTTCCGCCTCCAGGCACCCAGTGCCCTCTCGAAATGCCTGCGATATTCGCGCTGTTAACGCCTCCGCGTCGGCGTCGTCGGTTGTCAAACTCCAATACCATGCTGTCGCCTCACGAAGATCCCCCGACGATATCCACCGCGTTCTCGACTGACAGATTCGTGGATAAACTGAAGCCACTACTATTCCGACACCGCCACGGCGGGGTTACCCCCGCACACGAGAAGAAAATGGCCGTCGACGCGGGCGTGATATACGGGACACGCACGTATAACTGGGGGACATCAGCGACGGCTGTGTCCTCGCCTACCGCAGAGTCAATGAACAGTCTGCCGCCAAAGCGTCGAGGTACTTTTCGGAAGATTTTACAGGTTTCGAAGTCAGTGTTACGGACGAAGCCGCTACCTGCGCTGCCGCAGTCCTCCGCGTCGTCGTCGCAGACAAGGAATTTTACCACAACTGCGATATCAACTGCGACGACTGAATCGACTATCATCGAACGGGAGGACGACGATGGCAGTATCATCTCCATGTCTAACGTCGACGCGTTAGGAATAGTGATCGACGCGCCGAAAACCTCTGCGACGGGGAACTCGGGGGTTACAGTGGGAAACTCGGATAGTCGGCAACGCTTCTCGTTCGACTCCTCTACGGCGGAGACGGATTCGCTGCTTAGAAATGATTCCTGCGATTCCGCGGACACGAAATCATCAGACGTGCGTCCAGTCCCTGAAGATGGCGCAGAGGGTGTGAACGCCATCCTCCCATTTAACGCGGACAATAAGATCTTTTCCGCTGCCGAACTGGCTGATCTCACCTCCTTTGAATTCACGGACGACACGGCGTACAATAACTACGACGACCTCCTTATTGATGAGGTTAACTACTACTCTAGATCTGACTCGGACTCTGAAGGTGACGGCGACAACAGAAGACCTGTGCGACGGCCATCTCTTACCCCCATCTCTGAACGAACGGACGAGGACTACACGCCTTCTGCGTCACCTATCATTTCGTCGCCTCCCACGAGACAGCAGCAGACGAGGGAGGTAGTCGCGTACGTTAGGGGGAGCAAAGGGTGGGTTGTCGAGCGACGGAGGCGGAAGGACGGAGGCGGCGGTGCATTTGGAGCCGATGGGCCAGGCGAGGACAGAGACGAGGACGATGAGGAGTTGGTGGGCACGGAAAGGGTAGGGCGGAGGGCTATTTGAGGCATCGTCGATTATAATCATCGTGTACTTTTAGTAATTGGGTTTTTCATATGTAGGATGTATGCATCGGGCATGGGGAGGGGAGGGGGCAAAGTCATGACTTCGCATTTTATTAAGAGCTGTACTATCACAAAGCTCGAATTTTAATCACCATAATTATACCACTACACCGCTACATATTTAGTGTTCACCACATTACCTTTCTTACATGCCGTATATATACATCGTCAAAATGCCACATATGAGTTACACCTACCAAAAACCACCAGAAGACAATGGAAAAAATAGATTCGAATAACTCCACACATATCCATCTCAACCAGTTCTTTGTTTGACTTACGCGCACAATCAATTTCTGCCCTTCGACTTCTTGCCATACTTCACCGCGCACTCATTGCAGAACCATTGTCCCTTTGGAGGGGCACTGAGGCCAACGCACGGTAAGTGAAACCATTCGCGTTTGCAGTCGGGACCGTCGCAACCCACCATCTCGCCATAAGATACTTGCTGGCAGTAGCAGTACACGGGTTCGATTTCTGGGTCGTCGCGGTTGGGGGAGATGGGATCCGAAGCGGCGGAGAGGGGTGCAATTGGCCTAATTCCGTTAGCAGGATATTTCTCGGTATGGTATAAATGCAACGATTACCTTCTTGAATTTCGGGACGTAACCGTCCGCCCGCCTCTTCGTGATTGCTGAGACGGAGTGCCCGGTCTGGAAGGTGATTGTGATCTTGTGTTCTCGTTCGCTGCTGCAGCCAGAACTGGCGCAGACGTCACTGCCGCGACGATAACACCAGCAGCAGCCGAATTCGAGTTACTATTCGCTCCATTCTCTTTCTTGTCCGCATTCGCCTTCCTCCGCTTCGGCGCCGGCGCAAAATCCGCTGACGCAGCGTCACCCTGATCTGCACCCGAACCCACACTCGCCTTCTCACTCGCAGGCGCGGAGCTCCTCGAGCCAGTACCATTTGGCGCCCTCGACTTCTTCTGCTGCGCCGGCAGCGCCGGCTGCTCATCCTCCATCTGCTGTGCAGCCCTCTTCGCAGCAATAGCCTCCCTCCTACTCTCACTCCTCGAACTCGCTTGCGTCTGGACCTTGGCATTCTCTCCATCTTTATCCATAACCAACGCGGGATGATGTGCAGGCCCAAAGATGACCGACTCCGGGATCTCCCCGCCCTTTGCGATCCGGTCGAAATCATCGTTGAGCCTGTCCATGTGTCGCGCGACTGCCTCTGTGGCACTCCCGGCGACGTGGATCTTCTCCTCAAAGCAGGGAAGCAGTTCCGAGATAATCCGGTGCACTTCCGAGAGTAATTGAGCGCGGGAGGGGTCGTTGTGCGGGGTTGCGAGGAAGCGCGGGATGAGTGACGCGAGCAACGTTGACGAAGTCGTGCATTTCGCTTCGACTTCACGGAGGAGGGTGAAATGCCGGATGAGCTCCAGTGGAAAGGCTTCCAAGAAATCGCTCATGTCGTTGAGGCCAGGGTAGAGCTCGGTAGGTTGTTGCCGGTGGGAGGTGGAGTGACCGGCCGCGCCGGAGTAGTTGCTCAGACGGCGCTGGGTGGTTTTGGTCGCTATGCGCGCTGATTTCTGACGCGATGACACGGTGGACGTGGCCATATTTTGCCGGTTTAACTGTGAGTAGAGCGGTAGAAAGAAAAACAGAGGAGGATGGCGATAGTGGTGATAAATATTGGCAGAGGTTAGAGACGGCGAGGACTGGATTTTCTATAGGCGTTAAGCCTCTGTTTTCAATAATGAAGTCGGCTCCAAAACCTGTTACAGAGCGGCCGACCGAGCGGCGCATGCACTCATTGCCTGCGCGAATGTGCCGTGCATTGTTCCACAATGTTGCGAGGTATACCGCGTATTCGTCAACGCGCTGTCGCCATAGCCGACTCCCAACGCTCCACCGAAAAAAAACGCCACGCATCGTGAAATGAATTGCGGCTTCAATCAAAAATAGTAAATGTCAAATGGCAGCAGAAATTTTTCAGCAGTCACGATGACTCCGCCGACCGCGACGACGCCAGCCTGCGAACTATGCCATCTTCGCAGACCATTCCTCCGTCGCCCAAAGACTGGCCAGAAAATCTGTCAACCCTGCTTCTTCCATGTCTTCGAAACTGAGATACACAACACTGTAACTGCCGCCCACCTCTTCTATCCTGGCGAGCGAGTCGCCATTGGTGCCTCCGGCGGGAAAGATTCCACAGTTCTTGCCCACGTCCTCCGTGAGCTTAACCTGCGATACGACTACGGCGTGGATTTCGTCCTTCTCTCGATCGATGAGGGCATAAAAGGCTACCGCGACGACTCGCTAGAGACCGTGAAGCGGAACCGCGAGCAGTATTGCATGCCACTCGAGATCGTTAGCTACGCAGACCTGTACGATGGGTGGAGCATGGACAATATCGTCGCACAGATCGGAAACAAGAACAACTGCACGTACTGCGGCGTATTCCGGCGGCAGGCTCTGGATAGAGGGGCGCAGAAGCTGGGGATAAAGCACGTCGTGACGGGGCACAATGCGGACGACATGGCAGAGACGGTCTTGATGAATCTGCTCCGTGGTGACACGGCAAGACTAGACCGCTGCACGGAGATCATCACTCAGTCTGCAGACTCGCCCGTCAAGAGGTCCAAGCCCCTCAAGTTCGCGTACGAGAAGGAGATCGTGCTGTATGCACACTACAAAAAGTTGGACTACTTCTCAACGGAGTGTATATATTCGCCCGACGCATTCAGGGGCACGGCACGTACCCTGATCAAAAACCTGGAGACGGTACGACCGAGCGCGATTATCGATATAATCCGGTCCGGCGAGTCGTTTGTGCTGGAGCGGCGGAAAGGCAGATCGGGCGCGAAGGAACTCAAGTTGGGAGTCTGCGAGAGGTGTGGATATATTTCATCGAATCGGATATGCAAGGCGTGTGTTTTGCTAGAGGGGCTGAACGCAGGACGACCAGCGGTGCAAGTGAATGGGAGCGACGAGAAAAGCGAGCTCGCGGCGATGCATAAACGGTTGGAGCATATGAGTTTTTAGGAAGATTAATGTGTAAGGTGTAAGATAGACAATCATCGACTTCAATGAGTGTAATATAGTATCATGCAAGAACTTTCACCGGTCGTGCCCGTCTGAGACTAGCAGGGTTGTGCCATTTCGTTTTACGAAGGAAACAAGAAACATCCGTTGTTGATTCGGGCAAATGCGGCTGCTGTCTGATGAATCTCAATTGATCTGCAGGGTCCCAACCGTAAACTTAATTTCGAGATTGTTGGATGTATAGAATGGTTCGGGACCGTCGTATTCGTTCTCGTTTCCCGAACCTTTCGGTTCATGATTTCGTATGATAGACATGACGCATCTCTTGCACCGTAGTATTCGAAATATCTGCACGTTCGAACCACGGTGTTTTGGGTACCGGAACAAGAGAAAGTATAATATAGTAGACGATCAGGAGGAGGTCGAATATGCGAGAAATCCGAATCTTCCAATTTTGGACCGAAGTCAATTAGCTCCCAATACGAATCTGCACAACGCCAGCGCATACTCCAGATTGGTAGACTATATCATAACGTGGTCTGGCCCGGACGATAGGACTTCCCCACTGGTCGTAGCAGCAATATGTGGTGATCGTCCGTATCACGCAAAAACTGCTACTTGCAAGGCGGGGCCCTGCCTTTTACAGTATACATGCCATAAGCTTTATCATCCCCAGAGGGCCAGGTCGGACCATGCGTATACACGTGCCTGTCATTTAGGGTAGCAGCAAACGCCAGGACCCTATTCAGCGATTTGCTCGGCTAGCAAGACACAAAAAAACTGTTAGTACGTAGCTGTTAATTTTATCGATGCGAAGACCTGAACCACGCGAGACCCTAAAACGCGACGCCCAATCGGCCAACGTCATACCTCGACGACGTTTATATATCCTGTCCCGCCCACAGAGGCGCGGAAGATCGCGATTTGCAAATTAATATTTCCCTTGGAATTGAAGATCGGATTTGGAAGTGTCGTATTCGTGTTTGGTACAGTACCCTCACAGCTTACCAGCCCGAACACGAGCCGACAATCTGAACCCACTCTATATTTCTTTTCGCGATGCCGTCCTCACCAGCGGCCCCAACGGAGTCAGTTCCATATCCTCCACTTGACCTGACTACAATGGCCGCGCGGCAAGTGGCCGTCATCACCGGTACCAATGGGTGAGTGGCATGGCCTGCCTCTGTGTTTTTTTGCCTTGACCAAAACAGAACTAACCACCCGTCAGAGGTCTTGGCTTTAGCATCGCATGCCGCCTCCTCGACACCATTCCCGCATCCATTCCGCTCACCGTCGTCATCACGACTCGCTACCTCCGCAAGGCCGTCGAAACCATCAATCGTCTGCGTGCGTACGCACCTGCACGCGACCTCCTTTCCTTCGATTACGTCCTCCTCGACCTTGCCTCCGTCTCTTCCGTCTGCGAGGTCGCAGCACAGCTCAAGTCTCGCTACACTCACATCGACTACCTATTCTGCAACGCCGGCGGGGGTGACTTCACGGGCGTCGACTGGCCCGCTGCTGCAGTTGAGGTCCTCACCGGCCTGCGTGCCGCGGTGACGCATCCTCGGTTCAAGCGGGAGCGGGTCGGCAGGGTATCGCGCGACTCGTATGGGTGGGTGTTTCAGATAAACGTGCTGGCGAACTACCTATTGATGCAGCAGATCCGCGGACTGCTATGCCGTGGTGGGAGGGTGATTTTGATTTCGTCGATTGAGTCGAGGATTGCGCACCCGTTCGATGCGGAGGATATGCAGCTGATACACTCTGACCAGCCTTATGTTGACTCGAAGAAGATGCTGGAGCTGATGCACGAGGGAATGGCGGCACGGTGGGAGCGCGAGCACGGCATTGAGGTGTACCTCACGCACCCGGGAATATGCCATACGTCCATCTTCGCGGAGTACTTGAACTGGTTTACGACGTTTGGGATGCTGATGCTGTTTTACATCGCGAGGTGGTGCGGGAGCCCGTGGCATGTCGTCACGCCGTATAAGGGTGCGTTGGCGCCGGTGTGGGCTGCGCTGCAGGCCGTGCCGGAGGCGGATAAGGTCCAGGACGTGAGGTATGGGTCGGCGTGTGATTTTTGGGGGAGGCCCTATGTAAGAAAGGAGAATTCGGTCACGGAGGCAGACAAGGAAAATGCGCGGGTATTGCTAGGTGAATTGGATAAGTTGGTCGAGGATGCATTGGAGACGGTCAAGCTGGTGGGAAAATGAGGCTGGGGCTTTAGTAGCTTATAGTTTACGTTATGTGGATATGTATAGAGGCATTGTACAGTAGATCAATTTAATCGCCCTTGCTTTTTAGTAGCAATGCCAGCCCAGGTATCCGTTGGGTGAGAAAGATGGACGAGTGAACATGTACGAAAGTTTGATTTCTCTGGGAGAGAGAATTTTGGCATTCACGTCTCTTAGCACTGAGCGCCAACATCATAGACAAGCCCAAGTCACCATCCAGGACACATTTATGGTACGAGAAAAGTATCCGGCTGAAGGCGACGACTTCCGCAATTCGGATACTGCTTCACTAGACTGAACTGAACTAGGATGGTATGATAATGATACTTGCAGCTTAAAGCAATCGCCTATGGAGGCTCCGCCGTGCGGATGTATATCGATTATCGGCAGACCACGACAATTTTGATGCAGATTCTGCTAGTTATAATTTCTTCCCAGCCAATTGGCTCAATACTACACATTTACACGTAGTATTACCAGTGTCAAAGCTTTCAGTAAAATCACAGAGGCTGATTACCGAGAAAGCAACTGCAGGTTGCGGTCATACACTGATCTCAACTCTCAGCGAACCTTCTGATACTTGGCTCGTCTCGCTCACCTCCTAGAAGAGCCAATGCGATCCAACCGAGACTAGTGAACAGGGGACATGCAGGATCCAGGGACATGACAGCCAACTTCCGGAGACATCATTGGCGAACCGAGAGTTTGCCATGTAAACACAATCTAAGAGCAATCCCTTTTAACGGCCAATGATGATGTGCGGTTGGGGATCCTAGATTTTGCAACGTTATGGCCAGTCCTGGTCTTCGTCGATGACTTCATAGGTTCACCCTTATACTTGCGTCCGGCGGCTGTGCCAGATCATCCTCAACAGCTGACGTACTGAACGGGCGCGGGTTTGCGCGTGATCGTGTTCAAGCCGCACTGGCGACGAGTGTTGGATTCCCCGCGATTGACGTAAGATTTTTGCGAGTTTGTCGAGTGGTCGTGCTATTGTTGGGTTACATGAAATGAGAAAGAGTCTCCTCATGCATCATCGAAAAAAAAAATGACAGAAGATATATAAAACAAGAAAACAGTAGACTGATCCTGGATGTGAATAAGCGGTTAGGGTATGGCCAGGCACATGACGACTCCACGCTGCGACCCAGACGGTCGCACAAAATTTTCGCTGTTGGTTCGAGCTGTCAAAAAAGCCAAACTCTCTCCCCCGCTTTTTCCACCCTTTCCCTTCCCGTTTTCTTCCCAGTTCTCCTCATCCTCCGCGCCAAACACTTCACCCCTCCATGCCACCACCAGAATCTTCAACATCTACCGCATCACCATCGTGACAGCTGGATACCAGATCTAACACGTCCGCTTACGCGTTTCCACGATGAGTACTAGTTTTACCTCGCGGATGCACATTCCACAGTCCGGAGCGCCCCCTCTGTCGTCAGTATACGATATACCCGCACTGCCAATTTCAGACGTCGACCTATTCCTAAGGACATTTGTCAGGCTGTTCGCATACTCCACGCCACACCCCTCTCGAATACAGCGTCGGCAAGATGTTCAGACGAAGCAGAAGCAGCGCCCGGTCTCACCTTCCTCCAAGCAGATGCGATCATTAGGATCTTTAGGTGTCGTTCTGGAGGAACCACTCGTACACAGTCAAAGTCAAGCGGGATCGAGAGTGCCTACGCCGACACCGTTGTTTCGAACGAATATGTTCGGCGAAGACCATATCGTCAAGTCAGAAGAAAAATCGGAGTCGGCCGATCTCCCCGTGCTGCCTCCGTCGCCTGATCTCCCCGTGCTGCCTCCGTCGCCTGACATAGTTTCCTCGCCACGGACGCCGCAGACACCGCAGTCACAGGTGAGCACTTCAGAATTTACGTCTGCTCTGTCCGAGATGTCAGTACTGGAGCATTTGCTGTCCGTACGTGCGCCTCCGAGCTTTTACAACGTCGGCAGGTCAGTGTCCGTCTCCTCGTATGCGAGTGATCTCTCCTCCGACGAAGCAACAGTCGAGCCAGTCTGGGACTTCAACGACGAGAAAGACGACGGCGTCAGCTGGGGCTTCATCCCCGCCCCCGACATCACGCAGCATTTTCCCGGGTCACGCCAGGTAAAGAAACTGGACGCGCCGCCCACTGGCATCCAGTTCCGGCCAATCGACTACCATTCCGGAATGCACGGTATGCCGGCTCACCCTCTCCTTTCTGTCTCCCCGTCGAACACATATTACAACCTGGACGAGCGCGACACAGACACGACAGACACTGAGACCGAAACAGAAGTGGAGGCGCTAGTGCTCGACCCGGCGCGCGCGACCGCGACGTTGCTCCCCCGCCCGAAGAAGACGAGGGTCGTGCGACCACAGTCTGGTGCTGAGCTGACCTTGCAGCCGTCACCGGGATTCACCTATATTTCGAGGCGTGCCACAGGACAGCAGTCGTTTTCGTCGGTCACAACGACAAATACGATGACGACTACGACTTCAGGCTCGACCTCCTCGCTATTGTCGGCCTCCCCGGAAACCGACCAGTTGTCGCCGTCCCTGACCACGGGAAAGAAGCCGAAGCAGAAGCCGAAGAAGCATAGGTTCAGGTTTTCTAGCAAGCCAAGGTCGCAATCGGATACGTACGCGTCTACGCCCGCGTCATCAAACGTGGTCCCAATTGCGTCCCGGTCCAATTCAGAGTCAGTGGCAATCCCCGCTTCTGCGGGCGGGAAAGTGCACGCACCGTACGGGGATAAGCCTAATTCGCCGTATTACGTGCTTACGAATATGGGCGTCAGACTGGTGCAGCCTGGGCAGGGTGACGTGCCGACTACTGGAATGGGCATGACGGGGGACGATACGCGGAGGCAAGGCTCCGGCTCGAGTTCAGGATCGGGATCTGGTAGTTGGTTGTTTGGACGGAAAAGTAGTCGGGAAAGTCGGGGAAGTGCAAACAGCATGGGCAAGTCGTGAGGTATATCTATGTATGATTATGGAGGAACTGGAAAAGGATTGGCGAATTGATTTGTATCGGGTCTTAAAAGTGAGTTTAGTTCTGGTGTACCAAGCATTTGGGAATTTTTTGTAACTTTTGGGCATTTTGAAGTTGATTTTGGCATTGGCATCAATATGGGCAATATGTCTAGTAGTAATTACGTGTATGAGTAGTAGTTGCAAGTAATACAAAATGGATTAATGAATGATTTGGTGATCATGCTTTTTTTTTAATGATTCTTGCATGATTCTGATATACTCGCTCGTTTTCCTAAACTAGCTGCTGCAAGATTAAAATCTAACTTATGACGCGTCTCACGCGTTGTGCTGACACATACGCCCATGCTGGTAGCCGACGACGCGTCTCAATTTTTTGGCGCGCGCATTTTTCCATCCCTTTGTTGGTCCCCTTGTCAGCCCGTCGTGGGTCCACACCTTCATCCTATCACCATTTTTCACCGCCATCTACGCAGAGCTTCCACTAAAAATCCCCATTCCATAGAGTGGAACAAGGATGTCTTCACCGCTCTTCAGATCATCGCCGCCGGCGCCTTCAGATTCGCCGGTGCCCCCGTCCTCATCGCCAACGTCCAAACCCCGTGCGTCGCAGCGCCCCCCTACAACTCAAGCGGGCATCGCTTCCTCGCCACTCTTCTACTCCTCTTCCTCACCAGCCGCAAACTCCGCACGTCGCGATGCTTCCGACGCTATGGATGAAGAAGTGGACGAAGGCGAGGACGCCAATGCCACACCACGAGCATCGAGAAGTACGACTGCCAGGAGGAGTAGACTCGACGAGGTGTCTTCCCCACTAAGATACTCGTCCTCGTCGTCGCCTGTAAGAGCGAGAAGCAGCAGCGCAGGACGATTGAGATCTTCGAACATGCAGTCTGAACTGTAAGTTTTCCCGGGATTTGTTTCCATTCTTACATTTGATGTGTGACAAGAACGCTAACGTCCACGCAGATCGCAACATCTGTCAGGCTCGACTCCCCGCCAATCCCGTCGCCGCGGCGACATCCACTCCTCAGGCATACTTTCCACCCCATTGCACCAGCGCGAGAAGGACCGCCGCCGCGCCACAGCCGGCGCACAATCCTCGGACGCGGCTACCTTTTCCGCGCACGATGATCTCTCTTCTGACGCCAACACCGTCCCTCACCGCGTCGTCTGGGGAACCAATGTTTCCCTGGGCGAAAGCACCCGCCAGTTCCAAGGCTTCCTCCAGAGTTTCCGCAGGAAATACCGGCTTGTGCAGGACGGGGTCCCCGTGCGACCGGGGGAGAACGAACAACTAGTGTACATGGACATGCTCAGGGAGATGTACACCGTCGGTGTCACGAATCTCAATCTCGACGTGCAGGATATGCGGGCGTACCCACCTGCCAAAAGCCTGTACTACAATTTGCTCCGGTACCCGCAGGAGCTGATCCCCGTGATGGACCAGGCGCTGCGGGACTGCGTGGTCGAGTTCCTCGCTGGCACGATGAACCTTCCTGAGGGGGAGATCGCGGCGCACGAGTCACGGAATGTGTATAAAGTTCGGCCATATGGACTCCGCGCTGAAGATGGCAGTCGCAAAGGCCTCCGCGAACTAAACCCGGGAGACATCGATAAGCTCGTGTGCGTCAAAGGCCTCGTCCTCCGGAGCACACCGATTGTCCCCGATATGAAGGCCGCGTTTTTCAGATGCACGGTGTGTAACCACGTCACGATCGTCGAAATTGACAGGGGCAACGTTGCGGAGCCGGCGCGGTGCCCTAGACAGGCGTGCAACAGCCCGAATTCGATGCAGCTCGTGCACAATCGCTGCGAATTTGCGGACAAGCAGGTGGTCAAGCTGCAGGAGACGCCGGACGCGGTCCCCGACGGGCAGACACCGCACTCGGTTGCGCTGTGCATGTATGATGAGTTGGTGGACGCGACGAAGGCGGGCGATCGGATTGAGGTGACAGGGATTTTCAGATCGGTGCCTGTGAGGGTCGATCCGAGGAAGAGGACGATTAAGAGTTTGTTCAAGACATACGTGGATGTAGTGCATATTCAGAAAGTGGACACTCGCAGGCTGGGGCTGGATATCTCGACTTTGAGCTTGGAGGGCGAGTTTGCGGATAAGGTTGCGACGCAGCAGAGTACTGGAAGCGAGGTGGAGGAGACTCGTCGAGTCACGGAGGATGACGTTCAGAAGATTAAGGACATGGCGCAGCGGGATGATTTGTACGAGGTGCTGTCCCGGTCTCTGGCGCCGAGTATCTACGAGATGGACGACGTGAAGAAGGGAGTTCTACTCCAGCTCTTTGGTGGTACCAACAAGACCTTTGAGAGGGGTGGATCCCCTCGGTTCCGTGGAGACATTAACGTCCTTCTTTGCGGTGATCCCTCGACGTCTAAATCCCAGCTTCTGCAGTACGTCCATAAGATCGCTCCCCGCGGAGTCTTCACCTCCGGCAAGGGCAGTTCCGCCGTCGGCCTGACTGCCTACGTCACTCGCGACCAAGACACCAAGCAGCTGGTCCTCGAATCTGGCGCTCTCGTTCTTTCTGACGGCGGCATCTGTTGCATTGACGAGTTCGACAAGATGTCCGACGCGACCCGATCCGTTCTCCACGAGGTCATGGAACAGCAGACGGTCTCAATCGCCAAGGCCGGAATCATCACCACGCTCAACGCGCGTACGTCAATACTTGCGTCTGCAAATCCTATCGGATCCAGATACGATCCCAACCTCCCCGTCCCTCAAAACATCGACCTCCCACCAACCCTACTGTCCAGATTCGACCTGGTCTACCTCATCCTAGATAAGGTCGACGAACAGGCCGATCGGCGACTCGCGCGCCACCTCGCGGGTATGTACCTCGAAGACGCTCCCGAAACCGGCTCGCAGCACGAGATCCTCCCAATCGAGTTCCTCACCTTGTATATCTCATACGCTCGCCAGCACATCCATCCCGTCATTTCCGCCGACTCGAAGGACGAGCTCATCAAGGCGTACGTCGAGCTCCGCAAGCTCGGGGAGGACGTCCGCGCCGCAGAGAAGCGTGTGACGGCGACGACGCGTCAGCTAGAAAGCATGATCCGCCTATCCGAGGCCCACGCGCGCATGCGCCTCAGCGAGGAAGTCGACGTCACAGACGTTCGCGAGGCGGTTCGCCTCATCCGCTCGGCGATCAAGGAGTACGCCACCGATCCCATCACGGGCCGTATCGACATGGACCTCATCCAGACGGGCACCTCGGCCGCACAGCGTCGGCTCCGCTCCGATCTGAGGCGTGAGCTCGTCAAGACAGTTGATCAGATGACGGCGGCGAACGGCGGCGCGGTAAGGTACTCGGAGCTGCTGAAACACATGAACGATCAGGCGTCAGAACATGTCGAGAATCTGGACTTTGGCAACGCGATGAGAAGTTTAGAGCAGGAGGGTATCGTGAGTATCACGGGAGACGGGTTGAGGAGGATGGTTAGACGGACGGCCACTGTGGGACTTTAGGATGAGAAAGAACTATGGGAAATTGAAGCAAAGCGTGCCGAAGGTTGCCTATATGGCGGTTTATTTGGTTTTAAAATGTAATGTGGGTATTTTGCGTGTCAAGGTCATTTACGGTGATATAACTGTTTGCTAGATATTCTATTAATGGAGAATGGTGCATCGTTAAGAGTATATAGTTCTTCGACAGAGAGTGAATCAAAAAAGTTGGGATATTACTTCCGAATGAAACTTTCTGATCCAGCCCAGACCACGAGATGTCAGTTAAAGCTTAAAACCCCTTACCTCAGAAAATTGTTGGAAGCAACCTTGGTCTGACGCGATCTCGAACCCGAAGAAAACGGTTTGATCTCATTTTCATCGTTCATGTGATCGAATACAACTCTCCAATTTGTGTTGGTTTTGGTCTTAATCGAGTCGATTCAGCGCTATTTATTATAATTTTATACTGTTATAAGGCATGACAAATCAGGTCACACCGACATCTGCCAAACGAGCTGCGACAACAAACGAATCAGGCAACAACCAGAAATCTATTAAGTCCACCAAGAAACTAAAAAAAGGCAGCGCCATCTCCGTTTGTAAGAACCACCCCCTCGGTATCCAACCAATTGGCAATTTAATCCTCGGGGACAGCGAGGCATACGCACGCAGCAATGACCTGAGAGCCAAGTTGCTAGGGTGCTTTGCCGCTCTCCCCGATGAACTGATTCTGCTTGTCTTGCAGACGTTAGAGCCGACGGAGTTGAGAATGCTGGGGTACGCGAGTCGGATAATGAGTGCGTTTGCGTTGCAGGATGATATTTGGAAACAGTTGTTTGTGAGGTTGGTTCTATTATGTCTATTCCTTCGGAGCAAGTAGCTTACAGAATGTCATCAAATAGCCGCGACATTACCCCAACGAAATGGTACGGCACATGGCGGCGGACATTTTTTGATCTTGATGAGGACAAGGAAGCAAGATTCCGATGTGACGGGTTCTATTCAGATGCATTGTACAGACCCTTTTTTTGCGCGGCAATGAATATCACAGATTATCTCCATTCAATGCATATAGCCAGCAATGGCGCCGCATTGGGATCCTCTGGAAAGATTAGTCGGCTCGCAAAATGTCCGACCAGGGACGAATTTGACACATATTGGGCTTTGCGTCCCTTCATTCTCGAATCACACAAATGGCCGCGTTGGACAATCTCTGATCTCGAGACGGAGTTCGGGGCAGTTGAATTTCGGCAAGAGTGTGTGAAGTGGAAGCTGAATGTTTACACCGAGTACATGAATTGCAATGTAGACGAAAGTCCGTTGTACTTGTTTGACCGGGATTTTGGGGACAAGACCGGGCTTGCGGCGGAGTATGACGTTCCGGAGATGTTCGCGACAGACTATTTCAACGTTTTGGGAAATATTAGGCCCGATTTTCGGTGGTTGATTATTGGACCTAATAGGAGTGGTAGTACGTTTCACAAGGTATGTATGAATATGTACTTGATGGGTGGCTGGCTATTGGTGCTGACCGGTAGGATCCGAATTACACATCGGCGTGGAATGCGGTCATTCAAGGAGAGAAATATTGGGTCATGTTTCCACCAGACGTTTTACCGCCAGGCGTCTTCACTTCAGATGGTATGTGGCCTCACTGATTTGGGTTTCGCATTCTACATGCTCTCCCGTCCATAGCTGACTTCCTCGAAGACGAAAGCGAAGTTACCAGCCCTCTATCCATCGCAGAATGGTTAATAGGATTTCATAACGCTGCCATCTCGACCCCAGGATATGTCGATGGCTTTTGCAAAGCAGGTGAAGTTTTGTACGTGCCATCAGGCTGGTGGCATCTCGTGGTGAACCTCTCCCCCACCATAGCAATCGTGGGTGATCACATTTTGTCTTCCATTTGGTAACCGTCATGAGTTGTGTACTAATATCTGTGCGGAGATTTAGACTCAGAATTTCGTCCCGCTGCCACATGTCATGAGTGTTTTGCGGTTCCTGCGCGGTCGCAAGGATCAAGTTTCGGGGTTCCGGAACCCTAGTTCGCCAGAAGTCGAAAATGACAACGACAATGAGCTACCAGACATGGACGTCTTCAATATTTTCCTGCAAAAGCTGCGAAATTCAAGTACATTACCGCAAGCTATGCTTAAGAAGATCAATGACTGGATAGACTCTCTTGACGCCGAATCGAAATGGGAAAAACTCATAGACGAGAAGTCATGCGCGTTCAATTTCGGGTTCAATAACGATGACGATAATGATTAAAATATAGATATTCAAGCACACATTGTAGTAACAGCTCGCCACAGAGTTCGATACATGCTGTCTTCATCACCATAGTATTAGAATGGTCTTTTAAATCAAAGATTTTCCTTAGTCATCTAACTTTTCCTCCAAAATTCTCTCTCACTTTCGTCGGACATCTTTAGTTCTCCTTGAAGACGTACAGTCCGCCCTTCTCAGCGATATCGACATCGATCTTGCTTTCCGGGATCTCAACCCCGTCGACTTCGATTCCGGCGGTGATATGGTCGCCCGCCGTCACTGGGCCGACACCTTTGGGAGTTCCGGTCAGCACAATGTCGCCGGGCTGGAGAGTCATGACGCTGGATATGGCGGAGAGGATCTCGGGGATGGGGAACATCATCAAGTTGGTAGAGTCCTTCTGGTTTGGGGGAGACTTGTTGTTGACAGAGAGGTAGAGGGTGACGTCTGCAGGATTGGGGATCTTAGACTTTGGGATGAAGTTCCTAACATTTTGAATACTGTGAGTATATAGCCACAAGAGTAATTGTGTAATAGAAATTGAGAGTGAGGTACTCACGAGATGGGGAGGAATGTGTCGAAGCCCTTGGCAGTCGTCCACGGGAGACCTTTCTTCTTGATGTCGTCCTGAACGTTTCGTGCGGTCATGTCAATTGCAAGAGCATATCCTATATTGGCAATCAGTTAGTATTTCAAATCCCGATATCATCAGAATGCTATTTTAAAAGTATAGGGTACCCTCAATTAGGTCAATGACCTCCTTGTAAACTTCCACGGAGTCTCTGTCCTTAAAAGCGAAATCCTTCACAGTCTTCCCCATAATCAATGCCAACTCGACCTCATAGTGCAATTTAACACCACTAGGTGCCAGAACAGGACCATTCCCAGGTAGCAGTATCGACGACGGCGGCTTCAGGAAGAAGAATGGCTGCTTGGGCCGGGCATTGTTCAGCTCGACGACATGATCAAAATAGTTGCGTCCAATGCATACGACCTTTCGGCATTTTTCTGCAAATGCGGTGCTCATTTTGTTTTGTCCTTGCGTAGAAGGTAAGGTAGTTTTAGTGGTTTGAGACTGGAGACTGGAGACTAGAGACCGCAATTGATTGCGCAAATGAACGTTTCTTTAATGCTTGGCGTTGGCTGGGCTGAGCTTCTAGCAAGCAAATTGCTGACAATAGCAATGTTAGATAGATTGCCCTATGCACGGGATGTAGATAGCGCGGCAAGAATTAGGGGTTCTTTGGTGACTGGTGGCCCGGACAGCCTTCCGACCACGGCTTTGAGCAAATGAAATTTGGTACAACAATATTGTCGTTTATTCGATCTTGAAGTTTATTACTATATATTTTTTATTTATTCTTGGGACTGCATGAAAGCGAAGAAAATATCAAGCCTTCTCTATGAAAGTCAAAAGAAATCGAATCGCTAGTATCCGGACATGCGTGTAAAACTACGCTTCCTCAATAAATAAAAATAAGAGGATGTTTCATATTAAGCTAGATCAGCGAGGCAATGGAGAAGCACTAATTGCCCCCTATCAAAGCCAGACAATACAGTTGCGCCGAAGAAGAAGGCAATAGTAGCAAATAGACAGATATGAGGAAGACATTGCCCATAAAAGCATTTAGTAACCGGTGCAGAACGCAATACCGATACAGATTCAAATGCTTCTTCCCATCGACTCCATCAAAGCTCGTCACCAGCCGGAACGCCTTGAGCTGCGGGAGCAGTGTTTCCGTGCTATCAAGGAAGCCACGGGCTTTAGGAAGTCCCCCAAAATACGGAGTCATTCTCAAAGTCTAAGACCAAAGATGTTGTGGACTGAAAGTTAAGCTCGCTGGCATTCCGCCACGAAGGGGATATGGTCTCTTGCACAATCTTTGCTGTATGTTCTCCCAAGGCACCGAGAAGGTCACACACAGATGTCGTTATTACTGATAAACTTTTCTGAGTAGTTGACGCACCAGTCTTTGTAACGACGCCGCCTACGTCGCTCGCAATTGCTAAGTCGACATCCTCAAGGGTCCTGCCAATAACAGGACGCACTTCTTTCGCTGGCGAGGTGACAGGGACAACTTCGAGCTTGGTAGTCGACTCATCCACAATATCATCATCTATATCAGTTCCTGCTTCATTATCCTCATACGGAGATGGGGATTCGCAATAACTATGCTCAGAGATGGTGTCTAGATCGATGCCGCCAGGTGTGGCCGGCAAACCTACCTCAAGCCAACGATCTCCACGATCTCCAATGCTCAGAGCGCTTTTGCGCACGCGCACAGGTTCTTCAAGTATCTCTTGCACAAGTTGTTTCTCGTACACCGACAGTTTCTCTTCCACTTGTACTGGAATTCCGTGTATTGAGCTGTCAATGCCAGTGTCAATTTCGACGGAGTGTGAGCTAGAGCTCGTCGGAATGCTCACGTACGCAATGGGCTCAGCAGTACGTGAGTCGGCAGAAACGAGGCGTAAGCGAGTCATCGATAGTAACTCAAAAGGGTATGAGTAGACTGAACATATAGACGTTTCACTCCACTCCTTAGTTGCAATGTCAACCTCCACGTTTAGAACTTCATCGACTTTAATTGTTACGTCGTTGGCAGTCACATCCTTAGACGCCATATCAGTCACATCACTGACTTCCACATTATTGTCTTGTTCGGTGTCAATAATAGCTGCTTCGTAGATCTGCTGAAGCACAATTTCTTCGGCCTTATCAACGGTATGCAGGGCTGCAGCAGGCACCTCAGTGGCGGCAAAATTCATTGCATCCATATCCGCAGGCCCTGGGCGCGTGTGATACAGTTGCAAGGTTTGATTCCTTCCAAAAATTCTGAACCACGAAGACGACTTTCCGTTGAGATGATTAATGATCGCATCGACATATTCTTTCGGAATCTTATAGCCTGTACTGCTATCAAATTCTTCAGAGGAGTCGAGGCTCTCTGGAGCAATAATATTATTGCTGTGTACTTTAACATTAGAAAGTTGATTCCAAGTAGAGCCTTTTTTTGGTTCAACACGTTAGTCAGGTGGATGACTCGAAACACACTGCTGCGGAACTTACTCGGAGCGTCAGGCATATCGTCCGACAGAGAATTAGAGTGAATATATGAGGCATTCCGTTTAAAGAATCCAGTCAGCTTGGAGAACTGTTCAGAACTCGTCAGCGGTAATAGCGAGATTTTGCTTAGATTTCTCGCATACTCGTCCACTAGGCATCTTTGTCCTCTTGTTCAGATTCTGTTGTTCGTTGAGCTGATTATTCATCTCAGACGACTAAATATTTGAAAACATCAGAGACTAAAGTTTCCTAAGTTTCGTAACAAGCAAACAAAAGACGAGTTACCGTAAAAAATCTCAGAATTGATTTCCGCCGAGTCGACGCCTTCCGGTGATTGACAACCTCGTGAGTAAAAGGTAAGGCTACATCGTGAAACCCCAACTTAGAAAATGTCAGAACTAACTCGTTACATTCGAATGCCATCAATGTTGCTTACATTAATGATAGAAAGCGATCTAAACGATCGCAAGGTTGCGGCTAACGACTTCATTACAGCTAGTACCAAAAAGTCGACGTTGATGTATCGAAAGGGGCTGATATGTTTATGAGAGCATAAAGGATGATAAAAGACAACTCCAAACCTTTAAATAAAAACAAAAACATGTTGGCAGCGCCATAATTGTAATTCTGGCTGGCGAAGCAGCTACCGGCCGTAGCAAAATGCTTGCAACTTTTCCGATAGAGCGAGACGATAACGAGGTTTGGGACGTGGTCATTACATATATCCTGCAACTGAAACATATACATACGATTAGGGAAGGACCTCACAACTTCTAGTCCTATACGCAGGGGCAATAAAGTTTAACCACCCTTGAGCCGCGCCATCAACGTTAATTCTAAGTTTCGCACTGTACGCGATATACAAATGCAATTTCCCCAAATAATTTTATATTCGATACTTGAAAGAAAATATGTAGTAAATATCACACTCCCAAAATATGAAACAAAATACAAGACACACTATAACCCCTATTAACTAACGTCCATAATTCTCCATTTTCAAGCGCAATAAATCTAATCTTTTTTGAGTAATTTGAATCGCTTCTTCGATTTCGTGCCTACTGAGCCACCCGCTTGCATGCGAATCCGAGTAGCTTGGTAGTTTACCAGACTCCTCGCCGATATATGTCGTCCGGTCCTCCATCCATTCCCATAATTTCTGTTCCTCCAGATCCCACAGTGCATTCCATCTCTTCGAATTATTGTCCGTCGTTCCACGTGCAAGAGTCCAAACAATTGCAAGCAGCGATGTTATGCAAAGGAATATGATCACATAAGTTATGTTAGCACCGTCGATACCTAGAGAGCTAAGTGGTGAGGATGATAATAACTTCGCAACGAAAGACTTTGGTTCTTCCTTCTTCGCGGCCACAGGTTCAAGGTTGGCATTCTCGCCAGCTTTTATCCTACCGCGATACTTCCTCTTCTTTCCCTTTCGTTGTTTCGGCTGTAGCTCAGCTTGTAAGGAGGCAATGAGTTCTTTCGCTGACTGCACCTGACCATCATTTGCACCCTTCTCGATGGGACCTATGCCAACCATTATATATCAGCAATGAATAAAGGAGAATCTGGAAAATAAGACCTACCTTTGATCCAGCTCTTCCCGCTCCATTCAACCGTACATGTAACTAGCATCCGAGTGGTGTTGTTTTCCGCCCATGTCAAACAGTACTTGGTTTTCACCAGAAAAAGATTGCCATTCGGAACATCAGGAGAAGAAGTCGTCACTACCACAGTGACACAACTGTTGAAATCCCATTGCTCAAGAGTTTCCGTACAAAAACATTTCGTCTGTTTGGGGCCCATGCTGGCATTCAGTGGCTTAATGTAATTGAATGAGCGCGATTTCTTTCCATTCGACTCTTCGGAGGCCTGGAAGGGAGAGATGGGAGAAAGATCTAGAATCCGCCCACGTCAGCTAGTCATGTTCACAAGCGAAAATACGAAGGAACATACCCAAGACTTTTGAAACATTCTTCAGATAGTTTTCAATCCACCCGGTCTTCTCACCCCACAAAAGAGTACAGATTCTTCCAAGAGGGGCTGCAAACGTCGCATCACACGCAACTTTGTCATAGTGATCTCCAGGACTACATTTGCACTGAGTAGGTGGATGTCTTAAAGGACCGACTTCATCTGACGTAGCCTTATCTGTAGCCACGCCCACCTCTGCAGTAGTCGACAGTATAGTTAAATTGTCATCTGCTACATCCTCACCATCAGTTTCTTGCCCAAATCCTAGTGTCTCATTTCCAGACGATTCTCCGTCTGAGCTTTCTGACGGTGAGCCCATGTTCTCTCCATTGCGCCATATCGAACACATTAGCTCGTAAGTACTATCTCTTGAGATGAAGCTAGCAAACACATTCCTGGCATGCAGCGTCTGAATGACAATAGCATTCGGGAACAATCCTACTGTGGTCTTCTTCTCAATGGCCATAACTTCGTCATATGAGATCACCAAGTTGGTCACCCATCCAAAAATATTTGAATTGAAGCATATATGCTGTTCCGAGATGTACATTCTTCCCTGTAGAAGAATTTCCCTACTCAAAGCACAGCCATAGTCCTCGATTAGATAGTCGTCCTCTGGAACCGATCTGAAGAGAGAATGAAAGTCGCGGTTACGCTTCTTGCTAGCCACAGCAAATCCTGTAAAGCGAGGCGGTGTTATTGAGGTTGCGTATGGTGACGGTGGTTGGCTGACAGACGATCCTCGGCGTCCACTAACTGAGTTTGATCTCCGCTTCGAAGACGATCGCTTAACGGAGCCTGATCTGTCGCGAGTCCCTCCATTATTATTCTCAGCACCAGAAGGCTGTCCAACAGCAGACTGGCCAATACCATCCGCTGATTCTGTCCTCTCATCGCTAAACTTGGCCAGATTTTCTGGATCCAATGGAGGCGCTTCGCTGTTTTGCAGGATACTCGATAGTAATAATTCGCCTTTCCCTAGCGTCGCTACTGTCTTTGATGACGTAGAGTTCGGCAAGTCAAATTCAGATGTCGTCTTTGGCGCAGGTTCAGTCTCTGAGCGAGGTCGAGTGGATGGCGAAAGTCTTCCAGACACTGAGGGTGATATAGGAAGCTGTCCGTCTTTCTTCGCAATAGCCGAAGCCGTCAACGTAGAGAAGGTATTTGCTGCATTTTGCGCAACGGATAACATGCTGGAAAAGAACGCGTTGCTTGTAAGAGGATTCGTGCTCTGAGAGGTGTCTGCGTCTTGCTGCTTCGGATCAGGAAAGTTCTCTTGATTAGTGTTGCTTCCATGCGAATAGTCGTCGTCACCTTGAGATGCACTCAGCGGACTCAGAGGCACCGCCGAGTCTCCATCAAGACCCATGGACGGCAAGCTGATTGCGCGCGTAAGTGGAGTTAAGTGAACATCGGCATCGCTAGCATCAGGGGAATCAAGAACCTCGTTTTGCTGCGATTCGCTGTAAATAATGCAGAGGTCAGCAAATAAGACATTTAGAGAAGATATCATTCCCTCAAAACAAGTACAGACCTTTCACTCCAATTAGAACTCGAATAGCTTTCTGCGCCTATACTGTCGCGCCGATATGCTAAAGATCCAAGCTGATTTGATTCCTGCTCATCCGAACCGTTTTGACCAAGTTCACCACGGTCGTGTTGCCGCCTTCGCTTTTGCTTCAGCTTCTCAATCTTTCTTCTGACCAATGAAGAACTTCTCTTCGCGTTCGACGCAGGAGAGAGAGTTGGGGACTGTAGTCGGCCTGCCACCTCCGACATCGAACTCCTCAGCTGCAGATATTTAAGATCGTAAGCTGGCTCCGCTAATTGAAGCAGGTGGCTTAGAACAACATAGAAGATCCAATCTCCAAATCTAACAAAGATGTATTAGATGGATAAAAAATCTAATAGATTGTGATTATGACAACGTATTATGATGTGACTTATAATTAAGTCGAATTAAGCCGTTGATGATGTGGCTGATCCCATGGTGCATGAGTCGGATCGCAACGCTCACACTTCTCGCATAACAGCGAAACGCGAGAGATTGGCGGTAAAGCCAGCCTCAGGCCCTTACCCTAGCCGAATACGAAACTTGATTTTTTAGGGTTGGCTAGTGGACAAGAGTAATTAGGGTAATAGTTTAGATTCACTCGACGTCCCCGATCTTTTGTGTGGGTTACATTTTTTAATTGCCGAACTGGCTATGTCGAAGGTCTTCAGCATACATTAGCTTATCGGACACAATTGTTTGAAATTGTCTATTTCCATCTCACGATTGTCATAGCTTTCTTCGTGTCCGGTCTTTGGAGAGAGAATGAAGGAACCAGTAGTGGATACTCCCCCGAAACGGATCGTGGCCGTCAATTTTGGAGTGCTCTCACCTCAGGAAATCGTTCAGCAAGGTGAAATTGAGGTTTCCACGAGGGAACTATTCGATCTCGAGAATGGACGCACGCCTAAAGAGCATGGGGCTTTGGATCGACGAATGGTGAGACAAATTTGTACTGGGAATCTTACATTTACTTGCTAATTGGACTGTGAAGGGTATATCAAACAACGCGTCAGAGTGCGAAACATGTCATGGCAAACTCGCGACTTGCCAAGGTCATTTTGGCCATGTAAGATTGGCATTACCGGTCTTTCATGTTGGATACTTCAAGAGTATTATTTCAATCTTACAGAATGTTTGCAAGGATTGCTCTGCTATTTTGCTGGACGACACGAACCGACAAAAGTTTCTTGCCGAATTACGACGCCCCGGGATCGACAACCTACGACGAATGCAAATTCTCAAGAAGGTCAATGAACAGTGCAGGAAGCAGCGTAAGTGTCTACAATGCGGCTCAGTTAACGGTGTCGTCAAGAAGGCGGGGCCTCTGAAGATCATACACGACAAATTTCGATGGACTGGAAAGCAGCAGGTGGATGAAAAAGCAGAGCTTGAGAATTCGTTTGTCTCGGCGAAGGCGTTCATACCGGACCTGGAAAAGTTCCAAAAGAAGGCGATGGACGATCTGAACCCTCTCAAAGTTCTTAATCTTTTTAAGCGAATTCTTCCTTCAGACTGCGAACTATTGGGTATGGACCCACATGAGGGTAGACCGGAGATGTTCATCTGGCAATATATACCAGCACCCCCGGTTTGCATTCGTCCTTCTGTCCAGCAGGAAAGTGCGAGTAATGAAGATGATCTCACGGTGAAGCTCACAGATATCGTTTGGACAAGCTCTTTGATCAAATCAGGACTGGATAAGGGAATGACTATTGTAAATCTTGTCGTATGCCATCACTAATTGATTTTATTTAACATTTTTCGCTTACGGTATCGCTGACATATATTAGGAACAATGGGATTATCTTCAGCTATGCGTGGCAATGTACATAAACAGTGATATTCCAGGCACGTCGGGACCTGGTGCACCGACGAAGCCTATGAGAGGACTCTGCCAGCGGTTGAAAGGTAAACAAGGTAGATTCCGTGGTAATCTTTCTGGCAAGCGAGTCGATTTCTCTGGCAGGACTGTCATTTCGCCCGATCCTAACTTGAAGATCAATGAGGTATGTGGGCCCAATTGCATTATTATCTCCCAACCGACTAAAATTTATTATAGGTGGCTGTGCCGGACCGTGTCGCGAAAATTTTGACCTACCCTGAGACCGTGTCGCGATACAATAAGCACAAACTAAAGGAACGAATTTTGAATGGACCTGATGTCCATCCTGGAGCGAACTACTTGGTCAAGCAGAACGAGACAGGCAAGAGGTATTGAATTCTCAAGCGACTGCTCTGTGTGGCGTTAATATTAATTGGAGACAGGTTCTTGAAATATGGAAACCGATCCCTTATTGCAGATCAGCTCCAAGAAGGCGATATTGTTGAGCGACACCTTGAAGACGGCGACATCGTTCTTTTCAACCGACAGCCGTCGCTTCACAGACTCAGTATCCTGTCTCATTTTGCCAAAATCCGGCCCTGGAGAACATTCCGCCTCAACGAATGCGTTTGCACGCCTTATAACGCCGATTTTGACGGCGACGAAATGAATCTCCACGTCCCCCAGACTGAAGAGGCGAGATGTGAAGCCATCAATTTGATGGGCGTTAAGAACAATCTGATCACGCCCCGTAATGGTGAACCCATTATTGCTGCCACGCAGGATTTCATTACTGGATCGTTCTTGATATCGAACAAAGATGCGTTCTTCGATCGTGGCCAGTTTTGCATGCTGCTCGCTCAGATGTCTGACGGCGAGTTGCAATTTGACCTACCTCCGCCGGCAATTATAAAGCCGGTCAATCTGTGGACCGGAAAACAAGTGTTCAGCTTGATGATCAAACCTAACATGCAATCCAAGGTTTTGATCAACCTGGACGCTAAGAACAAGACGTACCACGCTCCTCCTAAAGGCTATCCTCCAGATATGTCGCCCAATGACGGCTATCTGATTATACGGGGCAGTCAAGTCATGTGTGGGTCTATGGACAAGAGCACCCTGGGAGATGGGAAGAAATTCTCAGTGTTTTATGTTATTTTGCGGGATTATGGAGCCGACGAAGCGATCAAGGCTATGAGTCGTATGGCTAAGCTCTGTGCTAGATTCTTGGGCAATAGAGGGTTCTCTATCGGTATAAACGACGTTACACCAGGTCAGATTTTGAACAGCAAGAAGGATCTTCTGGTAGAGCGTGCATACAGTGCTTGCGACGACTTGATTGTGAAGCTGAAGGATGGCAAGTTGGAGACGAAGCCAGGTTGCAATGAAGAAGAGACATTGGAGGTAGGTCTGTGTTGGCTTCCATATGTATTATATTTGCTAACATTTCACAGATGGAAATTTCCGGCATTTTGTCAAAAGTGAGGGAGGAAGTCGGAGAGATTTGTATCAACGAACTTGAGAAATCAAACGCCCCCCTTATTATGGCGACCTGCGGTTCTAAGGGTTCCACCATTAACGTGTCTCAGATGGTTGCTTGTGTCGGTCAGCAGATTATTTCCGGCAAACGTGTCCCGAACGGTTTCCAAGATCGTTCGCTTCCACATTTCCCGAAGTTCTCTAAACAGCCTCTGTCGAAGGGCTTCGTTCGCGACTCATTCTATTCGGGACTGACTCCGACTGAGTTTTTATTCCATGCTATTTCAGGCAGAGAAGGATTAGTGGATACCGCAGTCAAGACAGCCGAAACAGGATACATGTCACGTCGATTGATGAAATCGCTGGAGGACTTGTCGCTGCAGTACGATTCTACTGTGCGGAATTCCAGCAATGGTATTGTTCAATTCCAGTACGGTGGTGATAGATTGGATCCTCTCGATATGGAGGGCGATGCTAGACCAGTGAACTTTGTGCGAACGTGGAACCATGCCATGAACATCACATTCGATAACAATAGCATCGCGCTTCTTCCGTACGAGGTTATCAAAATCGCTGACGAAGTTCTTTCGGTCCTGGAAAAGAAGATTGAACAGGGGCCTGAGGCTTTGGTTTTCAAGGAGGACGGAACAACAGAGTCGCGCCTTGAGTGTGTTGATGAATTTGAGTCAGAGAGAGTCTTTTATCAGACTGTACGGGAGTTTGCGCATTCTAAGGCGTCCGCGCTGGCCGATCTACGGGTTCATAGAAACTTGAGCGGTCTTCTCCGACAGGATGATCTTGATGAGACAACGGATTCAATGGGGGAATATGCCATTGCTGCTGCCGAAATCTCAGTGAATCAAATTTTAAAGATTAGTGAGGGGGCCATACGTGAGTTCTTGGCGCAGTGTCTGAAGAAGTACGAGAAGTCGAAAGTGGAACCGGGTACTGCTGTTGGTGCAGTAGGTGCGCAGTCAATTGGCGAGCCGGGTACGCAGATGACACTGAAGACTTTCCATTTCGCTGGTGTCGCGTCTATGAATGTCACACTTGGTGTACCTCGTATTAAGGAGATTATCAATGCGTCGAAGACGATTAGCACACCTATTATAAGGGCCACGCTGGTCAACAGCTCGGATGAGAGAGCAGCTCGAATGGTTAAGGGGCGAATAGAAAAGACCCACTTGGAAGATATTATATTCTACATTGAGGATGTATACTTGGAGACTCGGGCGTATCTCTCGGTCCGACTTGACATGAAGACGATCGAGAACTTGCAGCTGGAAATCAAGGTCGAGGATGTGGCTAGAGCGATTTGGCAAGCGCCAAAGCTGAAGATTTCTGCTCAGGTAATTCGAAAGAACGTTTTTCAATCTTGATTTGAAACTGAACTAACCGATTCTCAGGACGTCTCCATTGTCGGAAAGGATCGAATTCGAGTATACGTTCCAGATATTCCCGAGAAGGACCGCAGAAAGGCAAAGACGATGGCCGAGTCAGACGTGTTCTACCGTCTACAGAATTTGCAGCGGGTTCTGCCGCAGATTGTGGTCCACGTAGGTCTGACCTGAAGCTGGGCAATATCGTTGTGCGACTAAAAGTTCTATAGGGAATTCCGACGATTTCTCGAGCGGTCATAAACATCAACGACGCGAAGCAAAAGGAGCTCCTGGCCGAAGGATATGGGCTTCGTCAAGTCATGAATATTGATGGTGTTGTGGGTACAAAGACTAAGTCTAACCACGTTCTCGAGATGAGACAGACTCTCGGTATCGAGGCGGCTCGTATCAGTATTATTGATGAAATTGCCGAGACGGTATGTGGTTAACGCGATCATGGTAAAGGTGGTAATTAACGAACAAAAATAGATGTCCCAGTATGGTATGAGCATCGATCCTCGCCATATTAAACTACTAGGAGATGTCATGTCGTATAAGGGAGAAGTCTTGGGAATTACACGATTCGGTCTGGCGAAGATGCGCGATAGTGTGCTACAATTAGCCAGTTTCGAGAAGTAAGTCTACGTCATTTTCTCAAGATCTATATGCTAACTACATGGCAGGACGACTGACCATTTGTTTGATGCCTCATTCCACATGAAGACCGACCTGATTGAGGGTGTTAGCGAGTGTATTATTCTCGGCCAGCCCATGCGCGTCGGCACAGGCGCTTTTCAGTTGATGCGCCGCACAGGCATGACGTCGGGTAAGAACTTCGGAGAAAAGCCTACTTTGTTCGAGGATATTTGCAATGAAGTCAAGCATATTCAGTGAAGTAAAAATCTTTTGATTAATATTGTATTATACGGTTTGGATTAGGTGTTTGCATGGAATGCTATGGGATATATGATGTTACGACCGAAGCCGGTGCTTTGGGATTTGTGTAGACAGCTGTTGTAATTTACTACATAATAAAATTACTCTGCGATGCATGACTCTAATCTGTTGCGTGCCCAACCCCACACTCCTGACAGTCAATTCACAGAGGACAACTTCACATCTTCGTACTCCTCGATCAGTGGTGAATTATGATGTTGCTTTGGAATTTGGAATTTCACGATACCCGCTATTATGTAGGAGCTTCAGGTTTCACTGAAGTCAGTGTCGCACATGCGACACCACATCTTCTGAACTGAGACCAACAATCTGGTTGATAGCACGAACATCGCCATGAAATCAGCTTGATACAGTGATACATAATGCGCTCGGTTCCCGATTTTGAGTGGGGAGGTAGGCGTTCATTATTTGGTTTCCATTATATCTTGAGCGCATGACAAGATTCGAGGAACTACCGGTTGAGATTTTGGAGGTGATTTTCTCCTATCTTTCGTCGCTTGATATGGCGGCAGTTGATTATACTTGCCACGCCTTCCGTGCAGCTCTAGCCAATGACTTGATCTGGAAGCACGGTCTTATAGAAGACTACACCTGCGAGGGATATCGACGTGCGCTACTTGTCAAAGACAGCATGCACTGGATAAGTTGGAGAAAATTATGCGCTGCAATGTCATATCAATGGTGGTTTTACTGCGGTGAGCGAAGTGCTGAATGGTGGAGAAAGCCGTCCAGACATTTTTGTCGCATGATAGGACCAAGACAGGACTCGGACGCTGATGTTATAGGGACCAACTGTCTTGCACGTACGTTATTTTACGCTAATCGAACCGCGTTTGCGATGCGAAAGACGTACGTACCACCAGGCAGCTATCGATTATTCTGGTGCTTTGAACTGGGGGATCAAACTATAGCGCAGCCTGACTCTAGTTTCCAAGTCAAAATTGAGTCTGAATCAGAGGACTCGTGGGTTCCGCTCCTTCGTGGCGATCTACTGCCCGTTTGGAGAGGTCGGCATGTAGCGAAGCATCGAACGAGCTTCATTGATCAGGCTCGTCGAAACCCGCTTATCGAGGAATGTGCCAAGAATGCGAGAATGCGAGAGGATGACAGTGATACAGATAGCTTGAACGACGAGTATTCAGGTAGCGAGCTGTACGAGTTTGAAGTGGCAACTTTTACAATTTGTCAGGGACGATCCGAAGGTAGTTGGAGACATATTTGCTTGGAGGTGGGCAGTTTGCTTGCGCGGGAGAACAGTGGGCTAGTGAGTTCCTCAATTAACAGTTGTCAATCTCCACTAAGCGTTAATTCGTTTTAGAATGTCGTATATGCTCGGCTAGAAAAAATAAGAGTGAGAAAGAGTGAGTTGCTGTATCCAGAGCGGGCAACAGTTTCCACGTCTCCCATTGGCAAACGGCCGCCGACGTTCGGAAGGCAGGGTAGCGAAATACACGCTCTTTACACGGCCACGGAGCAGCTTCTTTGCATCAATAGCAAATATCCCGAAGGGCTTACGGGGCAGGACTTGGAAAAGGCTAATTTGGACGAGTTTCTGTATTAAGAGTTGCGAGGAAGAAATATATTTGGCACGTGTTCCAAAACACGAGAATGTATTAGAAATAGATGGTGTCTGCACTGGTAGGATATTGGCCTTTGAGTATGATGTTGGATGCTCTAGTTCTACGAGCATTGATGATTTGCTTGATGTAGCCTGCTTTGATTCACGTAGCATGCATGCTTAGAGTGAGTAACCACAGTTAGATAATACATTATCCTGTTTCTTCCGATTGCGATCTCATATGTCACGTTTCAAGGAAGAACGACATGTCACCTCGACAGTACAGTATATTCGTCCACTGATTTCCTTCGACTGTAAGGCGCAATCGTTAGAGCTTCCATACGCGCCCACTACCATTTCCTTAGGGCAGGGTGGGATAGAGAGCATCGAATTTGACCCCAACTTGAATACCCGATTCGAAACCCTTCATTTAACGAGTAAAAAAAATCCAACCTGTACTACTATCTTCCTTCCGGACCGAAACGAATCGTCAGGCTCCGGTTGAGCCGCAGTGTATTAGTACCGCATATGTTACCGAATAATAACAGGACGGTTGGACATACGGCCCCTGTACGAATTGATGTCGCAAGTACGTCCTAACAAGCGCTTTCCCCTTCGTTCGAACTTTCCACTCTAATCGTTCTGTGACCGAAACCCCAGGGAAATAAAAAGAATAACATACAGAATATTACATCATACAGTTGGGAGGTCATATAAAGTTGGCCGGACATGCAAGCAAACTTTCTAAGGTTAGCGTTCAGCCGCATGTGTTCTCTTACGCGAGGCTGACCTCCCCCATTTTGCCAGACGATCACACTAGCTGCGGCTGATGATAGGGCGCAGTCAACCCAGTGAGCGCCCCACGATCGCCCTCAAGTCTAGCTAGACGTGGGTCGTGTATCTCTGCGGCTGGGCGCCGTTTATTGTTTCTGTTGCCGTCACTTCACTGCTAGACCCGCGAGGAATATCAAGCCAATCAATGGAGAGACAGACGGCAAAAGGGTAGTCAGTAATTGAAGATAAAGTAAGGAATAACTGCTCTCCACTTTTCGGGCTTTTGGCAGGGCTTTGGCTATGCTTAGACAAAAATCCACGTCTTCACTCGAACCTCTGCGGCATCCGGGCGAAACTGTTTCTGTGCCTTCTATCGCGGAAGAGGACGTCGCGGCTGCGCTGAGGAAGTCGGATGATCGGGAGCGGGAGTACATGGCTCCGGGCAGTTACGACGACGACATGGAAGGTAGTAGTGAGTTTAGTCCTTACGACGACAATGTGAAAAGTGAGAGGACGCAAATGAAGGGAGCATACGTATATGGAGCCCATAGTCGACACATCGATGAGCCCGAGCGACAGCAAAGAGTGCAGACGCTGAGAGCCGAGGATAGTGCAAGTCTCTCGGTTGGATTATAAATTTTGTACTTGGAGCTAATCGATTGTAGAAACACAAGCGCCGTGTCCGTCTCATGCGCACCGGACTTCGGATCTTCAATTTTGTCTGTTCGAGCCTCGTGCTCGGCCTGACCGCTGCCACCATCGCGGTATTCAACTCCACCCGCAATCTCACGTCCGGCAGTTTCCGCGCGTGGCCTGCGGACGCTTACACGTGGCCGACAGTTCTGACGCTGGCGGTCGCGGCCGTGTCGGTGGTCCTGAATTCGTGCGTCTTGATCCTGCTCTTTTCGATCTCGTGGAGGGCGTCGTCGAAACTCGACACCGTTGCGACGGTGTTTTCCGTCATTACATTCCTTGTCGGTGTGATCTCGTGGTCGGCCGTCACTGGATCGCTCAAGCTCTGGGGTCTCAAGCACAGCGTCTCCGGACGTGATATCTGGACGTGGGCGTGCAAGGACGGCCCGCGCCGTGACGCGTTCGAGGGTGTCGTTGACTTCAAGAGAATTTGCGTGTCGAACAACTGGAACTTTGCGTGTGCCATCCTGCAAATCTCGGCGGAGTGGCTGACAGTCATGGTCGCACTCTTTGCACTATATCGACGTGTGACGAAGCGTAGGCTGCGAGAGGAGACAATGGAGATGCAGAAGTTGGGGGAGCATGCAGAGCGAGATGATGCTTCGGATAAATAGGCATCGGGCGTGCGTTTGGTTTGTTGAAATATAGTATGACATATGCCGTGGCGATCACATCTACGACATTTTATTGGGAAATGTGCGCCACCTCTATTATAACGGAATATCTAAAAGCGTTGCTCTTCAGTATCAATCGTCGGTATTTATATTTAGACTGTGAACTTGTTCAACACAAAGAATAGTAGTAAGGAATAATAGTAATAACTGAGAATATACGATTAAATGTACGTTGAAAAGAAGGCAGAAAACGCGAATAATCGTATCCAAGGCAACCCTAAGAAAGACCATCGTTTTCGTGTACGATTAGGGTTAGGTCGAGCTGTTCAGTCTAGCAACCATAGAGGGTCTGCCAAACCGCGCTAGAGGAGAAGGACGTGGGGTAGGCAGAAGAGATAGCTGGGACACCAAGAAACAGAGAAACTTGGGCACATCTGGGCATACAAATACAGACCGAGAAAACACGAAGGTCGGTCACACCCCCCATCTCCGGCGGTGCAGCACTTGGCATGCCCAACAAAAAAAAAGGGAAGAAAGAAAAATTAAACGCAACTAAACGGTTCACTTCACCACCACAGACTGATAAAACTCTTCAATCCTATAATTGGCGATTTCATTTTCTTTTGATAAAAGATTGTAACACTATATAAGCCAAAATAAACAAGCCGCTATTTTAATTAAGTACAAAGTTCCATATCGCACACAAAAGATACCCTATCAAGTCACATTATAAGCGAAACAAATTCACGCAGAACAGCCCAAACATTATAATCAAAAAAAAAGATCCAAATACATAACCAGTTATCCACCACTCACGTTATATCCAATCCGACAAAAAACACCAATTACCCGCGTCAAACTGCGTCAAAGTAACCGATTCAAAATAATCTCTACTCGAGAGTAACCAGCATCCCTCTCACCAACGCCCTCAGCCGCTCAATCACCAGCATGTGCATCTTCCTCTGCCGCTCAGCGGCATCGGCACTCACAGTCACGACTGGTTTGGACGAGTTCAGCACCAACCGGCTCTTGATATCAGCCACCAGCGCATCAACGCCCCCCTCCTCAGCCTTGTTCTCGGTCTTCGGCAGCTCCTCGGAGACAGCAACAGGAACACCACTCTTCTGCAGCGCACCAACGCTGAACCGCCGCGTTGGGTCGGGGTCAAACCTGCTTCCCAGCTGCGGGATAGGCGACCCGCCGTGTGCGGGGAGAGACGGATATATGCCTGTGCTTGAAGGGGTCTGGTGTGCGGGAGGCGGCGCGGCCTGGTAATGCTGCGCCGGAGCGAGCTGGGAAGGGTGGGCGGCGTGTTGAGGCGAATAATGCTGCTGCTGCTGCTGATGTTGATGTTGATGTTGATGTTGATGTTGTTGTTGCTGCTGATGCTGCTGCTGATGCTGCTGCTCCGACGTGTTGATAGGCGTAAATCCACCCTGCGGTTGCTGCTGGTGGTACCCGCCGTGCGCGGGAGGGTAGCCACCATGGTAGACGTTCGAGCTCAGCTGGCTCAGGAAATGATCCGTCTCCAGCATGTCCTGCTTTGTTCGCAGCGCCGGCAAGTGCGGGCCCGCACTCTGCTGCTGCACGCCCGACGAATAGTGCGGGTGCCCGTGGTACCCGGCCGCGGCGGCCGGGGAGGCCATGTAGTCCCCAGATGGAGGTGTCACGCCCACGAGTGCTTCTAGTGCCGAGAGACGCGACGCCATGTCCTGCGCGTAGACAGGCGCGACCTTGTGTCTCTTGACGTCGTCGAAAAAGTCGTTCGCGGCGTCAAATGCCCTCTTCGCGCGGGGCAGATCTGGCTGCGGCACCGGCGCAGGTGTCTGCTGCTGCTGCTGCTGCTGGGGTGGCAGTGGTGCGGGCGGCGGCGGTGGAAACATGCCTTGCTGGGGGTCGTGGTACGCAGGATACGGGGTGGCGGCGGGCGTCTGTGTCTGGGGTGGCGGCGGGGGGTAGTACATCTGCGACTGATCGTGATGCGGGATACTATAATGTCCCTGTGCCTCTAGCGGGTGGTGCGTATAGCTCAATCCGGTCGCAGCAACAGAATAGTGGTCGTCAGGCACAGACTCCCGCTTCCACTGATGCTGCTGCTGCTGCTGCGGCTGTGGCATGTGCGGCTGCGACTGCGACTGCCGCCTGTCGTTCTGCGTCAGAAACACAGAGTCGTCAGCGTGCGTCTTGACGTGCTTCTTGAGGTCCTGCGGGCGCTTGAACGGCTTCGAGCAGAAGTCGCACCGATGCGGCTTTAGCGGGACGTGGACTCGGAGGTGCGAGGTGATGTGGTCGCGCTTGACGGTCGACGTCCGACAGCTGCCCCACGCGCAGGTTAGACAGAGATTGTTGGTAGACTTGCGCCCCACGTGGTAGTCGCAGAGATGATTGTAGAGCTCTTCCGCGGAGGCGAAGCGGTCGCCGCAGCTGGCCCACTGGCACGTCATGGCGCCAGCCGAGTCGGTTATGGCCTCTTTCGGGGGGACGACACGGTGTACAGGAGCGGTCGTAGGCACGGCGACGGCGGCGCCGGGGGAGTCGCGGTGGGCCAGCCGGGCCGCAGTCGCGGGTGGAGCCGGCGCGGACGCAGCGGCGCCGCCCGGGAGTTTGTACGAGGGCGAGCTGCTTGCGGACGAGTACGACGACGCGTTCGAGAGACGGCCGCCGGAGGACGATGTGGACGCGGTGGACGCCGTCGAGGACGTTGGCGAGGTGGTGGACGCCGCGGCGGAGACGTACCCTGTGTTTGCAGACGACGGCACGCTGTAGTCAGCGACGAGCGAGGGAATCGCGGGATAGCCCGCGGCGGTGGAAGCGATGCTTGAAGCGGGAAGGTGGTGGTAGTGCAGTGGCGCAGGGGCAACAGACGAAGACATGCCGGGCAGCAGAGGAGGTGGTCGGGAGACGACAATCTGGGGGAACGCAGGGACAGGAGCGCGTGTGGGAGCGTGGGCAGCCAGCGTGTCGGTCGTGTCTGGTTCTTGCGGAATGGACGGGTGACGAAAAAGGGCGCAGTCGCTAGACGGGCTCGCGTGCGGACGTGGCCTTGTACTTGTAGCCCTCGCCTGCCCACGCTGCTTGCAGCGTGGGCTGCGCGGTTGTGCTGCATCTTGGCCGCATGCTAGTATTAAGGTGACAAATGCAGCGTGGCGCGACGACTGTGCTGCTTGGGCTGCCAAGCCCAAGCAGCACTTGGCGTGGCCCGTCTGGGCACTCCCTCGACCAGCACTGCCCCCCAAATCCCCAAAGGCGGCAGCAAGTGTGCAAGCGTGCAAGCGTTGCTGCTGGCTCTAACATGGGCCCACTGCGCCCACTTCGCTCCACTGGCGGCGGCGTCGCTGCTTGACACACCAAAAGCGGGATAGGGCATCAAGATGCCATCCGCCCGTGCGGCGGATGGCCATCGCCGAAGTGCACTTAAAGTTGGCGTGCAACGTGCGCAGTGTGATCTTATCCGATCTCGCAGTCGCAACTGGTGTCCGCGGTCAAGCTCGTTGCCGAGAAGGCTCCGGCTCCCCAGGAAGACAATCCAACACCTTTTTTACCCGATTATTGGAGCCACGGTGATCTTGGACCTGCTCTACTAACTACTTTCCGCACAGGATGGGATCAGTAGAGTCGGGCGTCCAATGTCGAATGCTCTGCAAACTGCCATCGCAGACATCTACGTAGCCACAGCGGATCGTCCACGCAGCTGCGGTCTCACTCGTCGTGGAGTTGAACGGACGCCACACTTTGTCCTTATCTTCCAGGTTCTTCCGGTCACGGGCGGGCTGGGTTTTGTACCGCGGTGACCACTCAGCGCTGCGGGTCACGTGCAAGCACGTGACCCGCAGATTGCATGGCGCACTCTTGGCGCTTGCCGTCGATTCGGTCTGGCTAGGCGCGCTTATCAGGCAGGCGTATAATTGACCTTGATGGTGCCAGGCGTGCCAGGTGCGCCAGGCGTGGCGACCGGATTGAGTTATCGACTCTTACTGTGGATGCGTGAATGCATGTGATGACTGATGCGTTTGTAACTTGTGTGCATTATGCATGCGTATGCATGCGTATGTACGTATGTATGCATGCGTATGTATGCGTTCATTACAGAGCACTGTGCCAGCGACTCTAAAGTTTATTCTCTATATTCTACCAGTGAGTGTAGAAGGGAGCATTTCTCCATCCGCGGGACTATACAGCTCAAAGCAATATTCAAAGACGACAAACCGTGGATACAATTGTGTACATTGTACATCAGGCAACCGCCGCACTACAAAACCTTCTTAATCCGCTCAATCTGGTCCAGCACCGCGCTCTTTGCGGTGCCGCCAATCGCGTTCCGTCGCTCGACGCTCTTCTCATAGTCAAACGCTTCCTCCCTGACGTCCGGTCCAAACCGCGAGTCCACGCCCTGCAGCTCCTCCAGGCTGAGCTTGTCGATGCCTCCCACCGCCTTGTCCTCGGCCAGACGGACGACCGCCCCAGACACGTGGTGCGTCTCGCGGAACGGCACGCCCTTGCGCACGAGGTAGTCGGCCAGGTCGGTCGCGAGCATGTCCGGAGTCAGGGCCGCGTGCATGCGCTCCTTGTTGACCTGGAGGGTCGAGAGCACGCCCGTGGCGATGGATATCGAGTGCGAGACCGTCGTGAGGACGTCGAACAGCGGCTCCTTGTCTTCCTGGAGATCCTTGTCGTACGTCGACGGGAGAGACTTCAGCGTCATCATGAACCCCGCAAGACTGCCAAACACTCGTCCGGACTTGCCGCGGAGGAGCTCCAAGCTGTCCGGGTTCTTCTTCTGAGGCATGATACTGCTGCCCGTCGAGTACGCCTCGGCGAGGTCGATGAATCCAAACTCCGCCGTAGAGTAGATTATGAGGTCCTCCGAGAAGCGGGACAGGTGGTTCATGAACAGCGAGCCCCAGAACATAGTCTCGACAACAAAGTCGCGGTCCGACACCGCTGTCATCGAGTTCGGCACCACTCCGCCAAACCCGAGCTCAGACGCAAGAAACTCTCGGTCGATCCCGTACGGGTGCCCTGCAAGCGCGCCACTGCCCAACGGGCACACGTTCACGCGCTCGATAAGCTGCTCCAGTCGCTGCAAGTCCGAAGCCAAGTACGTCGCATACGACAGCAGCCAGTGCGACCATCGAATCGGCTGCGCACGCTGAAGGTGCGTGTACCCTGGCATCAGCACCTCGATCTCCACCTCTGCCCGTCTCGCAAACACTCCCAGAAGCTCCTTCAAAATCTTCTTGATCTCCTCCAGCTGCTCGCGCACGTATATCCGCATGTCGGTCGCAACCTGGTCGTTTCGGCTCCGCCCAGTGTGCACCTTCCCCGCGATGCCCCGACCAATCAACTCCCCCAGTCTGCGCTCATTGGCAGTGTGAATATCCTCGTCGTCCGCCTTCTCAACAAACACATTCGTCTCCCATTCCGTCAGAATCAGCCCCAGGCCCCGGTGGATCTCCGACAGCTCCTGGTCGCTCAGCAACCCGAGCTTGTGCAGCCCGCTAGTGTACACCCGCGTTCCCTCCAGATCCGCCCTGTACATCCTCTTATCGTACGGGAACGACGCATTGTAAAGTGCCATCAAAGGGTCCATTCCACCTAGAACTGTATTAGCCATTTTCGACCCCTTGTCAAACACGTATCCACTGAAATAATACCAGTGAAACGACCGCCCCACAGAGATTTCAGATGCTTCTCGTCAGAAGCCATAATTCAGCAATCAAGATGGATATGACGGTAGTATGAGGGCGTCTCGACAAGCAGCGTGAAACTCGGGTAGTGGGGGGAAGAAAAATGCCAGTGACTCTATGACTCTATCGTAGACTCATCCGAGCAAAACGTAAAAAAAAAAATTGCTGAAACTCTAAACCCTGGGATTTCGACTCACCAACAACACACAGAGCGCGACATTTGCGTAGTTTACAAGCAGTGCTCGGGATAAATATCGTCTTAAGTTATGAATTTGTTATATCTTTCTCTAAACTACGACCTGTACGTCACAACAAGATGTTGCACATCATAAATGCACATAAAGGCGCACCAAATCCGGAAACAGTAACACAAAACCCTAACCTGCACTGTAAACAATCAAAAGCATATACTTGCATGGAAACTGCTGCGACCAAATGACTCCGGGCGTCGTCTGTACCACGCCGTCCCATCAGCCTCTTCATCCACAGACAAGTTTGCGCAACAGAATGCATGATTATGAAGCACAGACTACCAGCATCAAGAATACGCTCGTAAAAAAAAGTCGGCTAAATCTAATTAAATCAACAGAAAGAAGGTAAAATCATTTCAATGGATATCACTGTCGAGTAAACCCTACATTTCTTAACATCGCGGTTAATCTTATAATAGCCAAGTTCCGATAATACTTCCAAGACACACTTACAAGGTGGATCATCGAGCCTTGGCCGTTTAAATGACTGAGGAGCATCCGATCTTGCATGATCGTCAACCAAACTACCCACAGAACAGGTGGAATTGGTCGAGGGTCGTTTGGTGCTATTTACAGCAGTAACCGACTGCGATGGTCTGCGATTCACCACCCCATCATGACTACTACCGATGGATCCTTCAAGTTTCGGAACAGTACTGCCGCCACTGCTAGTCGTCGTGGTGGTATCTGACAGTGACAGAAACTCCATAAGGGACATATTGAGTACACTGGCAGCGTTCTTCAGCGCGGTCCTCGCGGACACATCCAAGAACAGCATATCTCTCAAATGCTTTGCATTCATGCCTGCGCCAGCCTGTGCATGTCTGGCTGAGTCAGCTTTCCCCTTGAAATACCTCTTGGCGAGTTGGACCGTTAATTCAGGCACCGCTTCGCCAACGGGCAAAGTGTCAATTTCACCTAGGATGAGTAACGAATCAGTAAATCTGTGGACAGGCTTAAATTTGTCGAGCTTCGGAACAGAAACTGTCGTGATTTGGAGTTCTAAGTATGCTGGTTAGTCAGAAAGCCCTGCTCATGCCGTTCAAGAGAAAGTTCTCACCAGCAGCCAACTTTTTCATCTCTGACAGATTTTTCTTAATTTTCGATCTCTCCAGCGACTTCGCGTTAATCGCCTTATTCAAGACAGCCGTTTCTTTATTGAGACGCACACTCAACGTTGATCTCTGTGCCACGGCAGCGTCGCTTAGTGCGGAGTTGGTTGAAAGTAAGAACTTAAACTCCTCAAGCTTCGACGATAGCTCGGCTTGCAATCCCTTGATCTGAGCAGCAATTTCAAAAGTCCGAGACTCGATAGGTACACCACCGAATTCAAGAACAGGACTCCGGATCAGATCTTCGCGCTCCAACTGATGGAGAAATACTTCATCCTTCATCCCTTGAATCTCTGCCGTTAATGCATTCATGACAACCGTCATTTGTTCGATCGACAATAGGACCATATCTCCAATCCTATCCACAAGCTTAGTCTCCTTCACGCTCCCGGGCTTCTGCAACTGCGGCTCTATAACTGCGGCATGTCCAATACTACCCTGTTGCATAACCCTCTTCGACGAGTTTGCACTTACCGCATCCACATCGGTAGTCAAACCCACCGGCAGAACACTACGTGATCTGGACGCAGAATGAGTCGCTGTCAACTTCGACGTGGCAGACGGTATAACAGAAGGTGGCACAATACCGCATCCTGACGCAGGAGCAGCAGCCATAAGCGCCGCTCTTGCTGGATTCATGATGGCCCCTGCGGCTGCTGCGGTTGTCTGTGCTGTGTGCTCGACAGGCTGCGATACCAACAACGCATTGGAACACGTGGAAGTGATAGTAGTAGCTGCCGGCCCAGGCTGCGGCCCAATGACCGTCGCATTAGTAAGGTGCAATACATCACGAGACGGTGACTTCCCAGAGATAGCTGTTGAGGGCTTAGTTGCTGTAGAGTTCGGTGTGACAACAGCTGACGGCTCTGAAGCATTAGTTTCATGAACATCTATAGGCACCGGGTCCACAACTCCCACTCGTGAATCAATACTCCCGGCATTTTCAACTGATAGCATCGAGGCGGATGCACTACACTTCGAGAAAAGCAACTTAGTCGAAGTCGCAAATGACTGACTATGAATCGCACAAGGCGTCGGGCTAGACCTGGTTGTCAAGACAACCGGGTTTGATCGAACGTGCTGCTGCACTGTATCCCTATTCACAGAATTAAGTGGGGTCAGAGTCACCAAAGAGGGCGAATAGCCTGTCGGTACGCAAGCATACGTGGTCGCCTTTTGATTTTCAGTAGCTTTCTCGTAATTGGTCCTCGAAAATGAGCCTTCTTGCTTCACCCCGAGAAGTTTTTGAATCTCAGCTAAGTATTGACTCTCGATCACCCTCTTCTGCCCCTTGAGCATTCTTGAACATAAATTCGCGCTAGATGGAGCGGAAGGAGACGGCGACTCCTGCGGCGCTGGGCTTATACCTAAAACTTTATCAAGACCGATGTGAGAATTTGGTACTGCTTTTGACGATGTGCCAACTACCGGATCAAAGAACGTCTGCTTCTGACCAAATAGCTGTTGCTGACGCTGCCTTAACTGCTGCGGCTCATCGAGTTCTAGCTGTTTCTGTTTGCATTCCTCGTCAGCAAATTTTTGAGGTGACATATATGTCAGCTGAGATAAAATTCTCTGCTCTTGCTGTTGCGATGCGACCTTTTTACTTGCTGAATTTCCACCTGACCCCTGATTCACATATAAGTTCTCAAAATCGTGTTTGACGGCAGCCTTTTCTACCATTGTGATTTTACCCGACGCACTCTGCCCAGCATCTTCCTTACTCTCTTGATTCCATCTTGTTGAAGACTTTGATGTAGGAGTGGCATCTGCACGCGGTGGCAGGGAAGATGAAACTAGCGGTGTTGGTTTGCTTTCATCTTTAACCGTCAATACTCCTGGAAGGTCGCTGGTAGGAAACTGCGCGACCGGAGTGGTCGGGGCGATTGGCAAGCCTGGAGCAGCACAGGCGTTATGATTCGAAACTTTGGGCCCAGGAAGGCTTAAGTGTCTATGAGACAGACTTGATCCCACACGTTGCAGTCGTGCTGAATGTGCCACAGGGCGCCCATGTGGCCTTAACGATACCACACCAGGAGATTGTCTCTGCATTTTAAGCCCGAACAGATGCCCCGAGGTCTGTACCGGTGCGCTACCAAAGGGAAGAGCAGGCGGTATCAGTACAGGAGCCCGCCAGCCACTAGTTATTGGCTTCACAGCGGACGCCTTACGCGGAGACTCTGGGGTTTTGCCGACGCAGACAAGTGAAGCAGACTTAGCAACGTTCGGCATCGTACGCTCATATAAAGTCAATCGACTACCTGGGTCCGACGAATATGATGCACCAGATTTAGCGGCAAGATAATTCGCAGACCGCGCGGATAATTCAGGGTGCGTAGCCGACACCTTTCTCATTGCGTGCCCAGGATCACCGCTTCGAGCTTCCAGCAAATGGTCATGATCACCTCTTCTAGCAGTCAATGGTCGTACGCGACCGCCAATTCGAGCCGTGAAGTCCACACGACTCGTGCCCTGCCCATTCATGTTGGTGTCTTTTTCCATTTTCGAAATTATGTCTTGCAAACGCACAATCTCTTGCTCTGTCTTCAAAAGCTTCTCTCTGGGTGTTACAGACCTGTCGATGTGATTTACTTCGCTCGCATTGACGCCGGTAATCTCGTGAATTATATGTGTGTGGCAGCTCTCACGGTCATTATCGTTGTGCTCCTGTCCGGTAAATTTGCTAGAGGGCCCTTTTCCTCTCGGAGGGCTTTTGTCGTACCCTTCATCTGACGACGAGTCTGAATCTGAGAGCCTTATGAATAGCCTATCTGATGTTCTATCACTCCCAAACCTTCCACTAGATCGTCCTTCTACACTGGCGTTTTCACAATCCGATGTAACAGGACGCCTGTGGCACTGGGAAGGTTCACCCTTGGCATACCTTGAGAGATCGACAATTGTAAGGGGCTCCGATTCCAAAGACTTGCTATCAAGAGCGATGCGTGTCACAAAGGTATCCAGAAACTCCGGTTCAATATACGAATTCGCAGTAATATCTTCAAGGCTACATCCTCTGTCAACCAGATGCATATAGGCCCTGAACACTCCTCGCTCTAGTACAGTCCTGGTCCTGACGAGAGCCTCTAGGTCTGAATGCATGTTATTGGTGAGTTGCAGCTGCAAAATTGCTTGACAATAATCTCAGTCAGATATACGGCAAGGTAAGTAAGACAATACAAGAAGGCATACGTTCTATCTGACTCTTAGGTATGTGCATATTCTTCTCGGCCCTGTGACTTAATACGTTGGCTGAATCCGTAGTACTACCATGAAACACAGGTTGCGGGGGTGTTGATGCCTTGTCTATGGCGAGAGTAACCAGTGGCATATCGAAATGTATCTATGTCTGCCGATGCCTATGTCAGGCAAGAATAAAACAATAGCCCAATTATGAGACAAAATCTTCCGGTTATGTGAGTGGAGGACAGGGAGACAGTAGATGATAATGAGCGGCGGTTTGTCAAATTGACGATTTCGAATCGGGCTGAGCCTCACATGGCTGGTGCAAGGCGTCGGGCACATCTCCACATCGACCCCGTAAAATGAAACGTTACATTGTGCTGGCCATTGACACTAGACTCGAAAATATAAGCGTCGAGGAATCGTTAAAAACTCGGATTATGCTCTTGACTCAGGGTTAGGGAGATGCAAATCGCGGCGCCCCAGCTTACAAGAGTTTTTCCTACTCGGAGTCCATGATGTCCGAGTATCAAGGTAACAGTTTCTAGGGGTTTTCTATTTCTCGTCAATTCACCCAATAACAGTAAGTAGCCGCTAAATCGCCAGTACATCCTACTTCACCATTGACTATTCAACGCAATTGGTTAGAGCACTCGTTACAACCGCACATGCAAAACATCCAAATATAGCGAATTCCTTAAGACAAACATTTACAACAAAATCTTTCCGTGCCATCACACACACATAATCAAGATTGTAGGTCAATAAACACCACCTGCAGCTGCATCCACCATCAGCGAGCAACATATGGCAGAGCATCCACCCGTTCTATCTACCATGACATCCATTGCAGATAACCCACAACAGCGACGCACAATATATATACAAAACTAGTTCGAAGCATAAACCAAAATCGAAACATACACAAACACGCAAAAAAATTTCATAGAGGTCGTCAACATCAAGTACTAGAAGGCAAGATCAACGCATACGAAGCGCATCCATTTATCACCCATCCAGCATCAAGATCAACAGATCTCGCAATACTTCGAGAGCGACTAGTAAATGAGCCCAATTAGAATAGTACGGGATCAGAATATTCTCAGTCGCAGTCGCAGTCCTCAGGCCACGTCAGTTCTCGAGCCTCACAATCCAACCCGCCTACTATTACCATATTTTCTATAACAGAGCCATGCTATATGCTCGAACTCATCATCTTCTTAAAGCATACGCCCACATCTAGTCGTCTAAAAGCGAACAAATCAGTACCATGTCAGAAGAATAATCTCTATCCCTGGGACATACACAGGTCAACTCCCTTGCTAGAACAATATCCACTACTTCTTCAAGTAGGCTCCTTCCGCTTCAGTTTCCTCATCTGAATCGCTCATTTCAATAACCATTCGTCCCATCGATCGATCGCTGCCAAATTTGATAGAATTAGCAGAAACACCGCTATCAAAATCCAATGCGGTAGGTCGTCGTCTACTTGTTCTCGTAGCGATACTTCCATTTCCAGATTCATTGCTGGTGACATTGTGGAGAGTAATGCTGGCATGTCCGTTCGAGACATCTCGGCCTCGCACATTACTCTCTGCAAGATCGCCTCTCACAACCGGAGTTGGCAAAGACGCCGCAGATGCTGATGGTGCAGAGGCAGACGCAGGGTTCGGAGCGGTGGAACCAGGTCTAGGAGTTGCAGCACCAGAGGCTGCAGCAGAGTTTCCTGGTGCGTGAACAGCGGCTGCGGCAGCAGCTGCAGCAGCCTCCTTCACAGCCACCATGGCTTGCTCCAGCAATTGCGAGTGATTATGCAACGCATGCGACATTTGTGAGATGAGTTGGGCAAGAAACAAAGGATGGATCGCACCCATCTCAACTATATCGTGATAAGTCATGCCAGCCGAAGACAAATCTGTCAGGGAGATCTGAGCCTTGTGCTGCATGTCCTTGTCGTCAGTCAACAGCTCTGCCTTTGGCGCAGGCGAAGACATTGACGTGGTGGCACCCTTGCTGGTGGCCTCAGTGGCAGCAGGAGAAGACGAGGGTAAAGAGATGCTAGAGACAAGGTTTGACAGGAACAGAGGGTGTATTTCACCGTATGTCAATAGATCATGGTAGGATAAACCCGCACGAGAGAGATCTGATAGTGCAGCAATTGCATCTGCCTGCAGTTTCGGTTCGAGCATGCTACTATCGCTGACGTTAACCTAAACAGTCAATGTGTAATTCATAGACAGGTACAAACCTCATTGAGGACGTTGGATCAGATGACACTATAAGGCTAGTTTAGTACTTATTTTCAAAGGCCGAACAGAATAAGTAGAAGATAACAAGGAAGCACGAGAATGCGCGCGAAGTAAGGAAACCAAAACTATTCCATCAAGGATGATAATTTATCAAGAACTACCATTTACTGACTTCGTGAATGCAGAACATCACTTACTCTCATTGTTCGGTGAAGGTGTTCGCTCATTACTAGCTCGCCTTAACTCTTCGTCAGAAATATCTCCCTCTTCGCGCTCAAAAGCAGCTGCAGCGGCCTTCGACAATGATCGTTGCTTCGCACGAGACCTCAAAGCCGCCAATCTTAGAGATTCCAAGGATGAGGCTGATTTCTTCGATGGAAGTGCGGAAGTAGCCATACCGACAAATTCCGTTGTTGGAATTATAAGCAATAAATGGACTTGATCGCGCAGAAAATGGGATAGGACAAGGAGAAGTTATTGAGATACCCTTACCCGGTCATGTGTTACCCGGCAATCTTTTTCTCCCAATTCGAAGCCAAGTTCGGAACTACAAAGTTTTGTCGGCAATCTTCCAATGTGCGTGTTGTGCAGAGCATAGCAGTCCTCCAGATGATCTTTATAGCTTGAACTAACTAAGGAATTGAAGATCTGGAAGTCGACGAACATTGATTTTGAGGCTGGATCCAGGTATGCAATTGTAGTACGGCTCATGCCTCTCTTCGTTGCTAAGGCAGTTTCTTCTTGATCTCTATATCGCACCTAACAGTTATGTTTCGGCCAACTTACTTTGCCCGTCGGCAATTTTCTCTTGCGCGGTTTCAGTGCCTGATGCTACCATCGCGTGGATTCTCTCAGGCGATGCCTTTGTTCCAAGAGGTCTCAGAGCCAGCCACCGAGTCACAGCATTCAAGTGTGCCTACTTCACGGATATTGCGCACAACAACCAAGCAATCTCTTCGTCGAGTGACCCCGCAACGAGTATATCCCACCTCTTTTCGCAGATCAGTGCCTTCGCCAGCAGCAGCAAAAGTACTTCCTTGCGTCGCTCTTACTGTCGCCGATTCATATGATCTGCCTAAAGTCTTAGAGCTGCTACACAATCAGGGCCACCTACAATCATCTATGCTACTACCACAAGAAGTTGCATATGCACTATATCCTCTATCGTCGGGTCAGAAAGCAGACGCATTCATTCTCAGCAATGGATCGATTGTTACGTTCGGCATGACGGAAATGGAAACAATATCTCTTGCAGATGAGTTACGGGCCGCGGAAATTAGGCCCTATGCTACGCGCGAATCCGAAGATATGGATTATGTCGAGTTTCCTGTTGAATCATTAGATGGGGTTAAAGAGAGCGAGAATAAGCATCGTCATGAGGAATCGTTCAAGCGGAGTTTCATGGACGGCGAGATAATATGCATTCGTGGTCCCGATATGATTCTCGACAAGGCGGCGTTTGCATCTGGTCTGGCGCGTTCGACGAAGCTAGCTGTGCTGGAAATGGGCTTGGAAAGATACCTGGAGAACATTAGAGACATCACAGACAGGCTTGCTACCGGCCGCAAGCTACCTGTCCATGATGGTCGTGAGGTTCTCAAGAAGACCGGCGAGTTACTCACACTCAGAGGAAATCTGAACCTTTATTCCGAACTAACAGAGACTCCGGATTTGTACTGGTCGGAGCCGGAGCTAGAGACCATATATCGCGAAATATCGAAGAATTTGGACATCGCGCCGAGAATTGCAATTCTGAACAAGAAGCTCGATTACGTCTCCGAAGTAGTTTCAATTCTGAAAGCACATCTGTCAGAAGAACAAAGTGTGAGACTAGAGTGGATGATTATCTTGCTCATCATGGTTGAAGTGGCCTTTGAGACGAGTCATTTTATTGAAAGGTATCTTGACTGGCAAGAGAAGAGAAGTGCTAAAAAGATAAGCAAAGAAGTGGAAGGGTGATGATTTAGGCTAGGGATTATGCACTATGTTTCATTTTGGGAAATTATGAACTAAGGGCAGTAATGGATATCTTGTACATAACTATATCGTCATCATGTGCATAAGGCGTTCAGATCTTGTTCTACACCATAATGTAATATAAACAGGACATCGAGGAAGTCAACCCTCACAGTAAGATATACGAACATTAAGGTCGGCCAGATAGCCTTTTTTGGAGGGAAGAGAAAATAATAGCTTCTCACTATACTCAAAAAAATGCAAATCGAATATTAGAACGAACAAAGCCATGCAAACTCAATCAACACTAATGAATACCGCAGACACAAAAAATATTACGCCAAAACCCCAGTTACCATTCTACAAATTTAACGCCTAATAAAACAAGAACAAAATGAATGTCTACCAATTGGTTCGTCTCAAATTAGACTCAGGTCGTGTACTACAACCACTATCGACACTTCCTTGCGAATATTCACCGGTCTCCACAACCGTAACAACGCAGTCAACATTACCCCGTACATCTTGCAAAGCCTCCTCGTATGTCGGTAACTTATCGGCGTCGAAACCGGTCGCCGAATTCACTGCACTACGTCTTCTGCCAGTGTCTTGAAGCCTCTCAACTGGAACGTGCGTTGGTCCCACGGTGGCATTAACTCTGTTGCGGCGGCTATCATTTACACGAATCGGACTTGGTCGCCGAGGTAGTCCGCCATAATATTCGGAAGAAATGCGACCTGATGGTGCTGTGGATGTATTGATCGCTCCAGTCGCATGATTGTTCTTCGTCTGGCGTCGCGACCGCCAGATTGGAAAGACGATCAAGCTCATCACTGTGAGAGCTATGATAATACCCTACACAGGCAACAAAGTTATACACGGACTTTCATGGAAACAACACGTTACATGGCGACATACCACTATTACGGCTGTACTAGCCATGATTTCAAATTGAGCTAGAATGAGAGTGGTACAGTTGCAAACCGTCGTCGGTCAGCGATCGAATGCTGTCGCTATTAACTTTCCGACTTACTGATCTCTAGGTTTCAATAGAATGCTCACCTTCTTTGGCGTCCTTGATGATACCTTTTAAGCTGGAGAGGTATTCGCTGCTATTGCAAATCTTAGATAGCTTTTCATGTCAGCAATCAAAGGTGCGTCGTTGCGGGTATGGTCCAAGACTTTAGTTAGTAAACGATATTGATAGCTAGCGCTGGAGAAACTTTAATCCTATCAGGCCCAATAAAAGTTACCATAAAGCACTTCAGAATGCGACAAGAAGAATGAAGGCCGAAGGGGCAGTTTCGGCTGAACTGTGCTCCTCAACGTTAATCAAATCAAACTTTACACGGACGTGACACAGGCTAAGTGGGCCGGTCGGCGATATTACTTCTTGAAACGAAAACGTTACTCCTTTTAGGCCTTAGTCCTTTTCGACATCGATATGCTCTTATGACATCATCTACACGATATAAATGACTAAATATATTTAAAGACCTCCATACTTCATTCGGAGTGGTTGTTCTGGCAAATTCAGCATCTGCAAATTGTGACGCCCCTGATGCATGCGGCTTTTGAGTCATGCAATTATGGCATCTACAGAATCCGCACATATATAAAAGTGCGCGACATATAATACATCATATGCAACGTCACATCGGAGTATTGCTTATGCAGGGATGATATGACAAACTATGAGATGAACTTCACAAAGCTAACAAGACATAAAGTGGTGTCGATTATTCTGCGCAGGTCTAGACTCGCTAGCCTAGAAGTTGACAGCGAAACCAAACGTGTTTAAGCATTAAGCGGATACACATTAATATGCGATATTACATGATCGAATAACCAACTCAAAAAAATCAATTGATACATGAATCACTGTAGACTTCTATCCTTTTCTTACCTGTTGCAGAATAAAAACTTCAATATTTAGCCATATGTGTGTATATATATGATTAAACAATGGTGCTGCGTTGCATATAACCCCGCTTCCCTGCTACCTCCGTACGCGTTCCCTTATTCCTGTACCGCGCCCTCCGGAATGTACAATATTCTCTCATGCCAACAGATCCGCGGGGAACTGGTTAAACACCGACTGCTCTGTAATCTCCTGTCCCTCTTTGGCAAACGTAATCCGCAGCCGAAGTTTTACAACGGCGCCCTTTGTCGCGGTAACTCTTAGCGCCTGGGTTGCCGTGGCACCAGGACCCAAATCTGCCGAGGTGATCGGTCGGAGTTCGATAAGCTGTGTCTTCGGAACTGCGACTTGGAAATTTATTCCTGACAGAGTACTAGAGCCTGTGTTATGGAAGGTGGCCAAGATGTTGACCACACCATCGGGCGTTGTGGCATCGCGGATGGGTCGCAACATGAGATGAAGATCGTTCTGGCTATAAGCAGTGTAGCTTTGAAACGCGGGAGCAGACCCGACAGATGGTGAAACAATCGGCGATGGCGAAGCTACATTCGACGGAGATGGCGTGGCAATAGACGTGAAACTGGGCGAAACGACAACCGAAGAAGTAGATGTGGGAACCCCAGAGGGAGAGTTGAAAAGTCCAAGGATATCATTAATACTCTGGTTCTTACCGTTTTCTTGAGTCGATGGAGATGCAGGTGGCGCATTGCCACCAAAGACATCGGCCAGCAAATCCGTAGTGTTACCGTTTGCTTTGCCATTAATCGATCGAGAAACAGTGGGCAGGGATGGGAATGAACCTCCATCGAGTGCCTTAGAAAGCAGATCACCATTAGGAGCAGCAATTGCATTAGAAGGAGCGACTTCGTCATCACCTCTCATCAAATCCAACAAAATCTAGTAAACCTTTAGTTCATATCTGACTAAAAAAAATTTGTCACTTACGTCAGTCTCAGTTTTTGGCTGAGCCTTCGGGGTGGGCGCATGACCTTTGTTTGTCTTTTTATCAAGCTGAAGCTTCTCCCGAATTTCAGCAGGAGGCATCTTCTCAAGTACGCCCTTTCTGATATCATCAAATGCAAAGAGCGCCAAGTACTCCACAGCTCGCTGCTGAATTTCAACGTCCAACGATGTAGTTTGAGAGGAAATCAGGCGTCGGATGCGCTCAATCTGTGAAGGGTCTGTAATACGCGTTGACAGCTTCACGAGCGCATCTAGGACATACTCCTGCACCGTCTGACTGGCATAAGTGCTGTATAGAATGCTCTCGAAAATCTGAAGAATATCCGACTCCTTAACCTCATGTACAGTCTCCTCCTCTTCAAAGTTCCCAGCCTTGAGCAACTCATCACCGTATTCACCAATAACCCACGTTCCCACTAATATCAATCCCTCCTGCGTGATGTCGGACCGAAGTAGCAGATACAGCTTCTGGACGGCATATAGTTGAAGATTCTGCGTATTGGATACGAGGGAAATGAACTGCGAGACAATCTGCTCAGAAACATAGTTGCCGGCGAGCTTGAGGACGCGCAGAACAGTGTCAATGTGCCACCTCTTATTTGGCGCATATTTCTCCGCGGCAATGCAAATATGAACCGTCATATTTGGCTTGAACTCAGTGTCCGCAGTCTCAAGGAATACAAGCAGCTCGCGGATCAGAACTCGCACATTCTGGTCGTTGATCAGGTCGAACGAGAGATCAAGGGCTCGGCGGCGGATAGAGATATCTGCGTCATGGAGACACTCCAGAATCGTATTACGATGTCTTTGGACGGCGTTTGGTTCAATATCAACGACCTTTGAAAGTGTGTTCAACCCGACGTACTTGACGTTGTTGTCCTTGTTTCCTAAGAATCGTCCGAGAATATTAATACCCAAAACACGCAATCCACTGTCGGCTTCGACGTCTAATATGGTGAGCACAGCTTCGTACAGAATTGCATTTCCCACGTTCTTCGAGGCATCAGTGTTAGTCGCAATTTGAGCTAAGATATCGTTCATTTGCTCCGTCGACGTGGTATCGCCTCGGCCGAGAACCCGGAGCAGCCTTAGTATTTTGACTTGCAAGAAAGGATCAGATATTCCAGTGACGTCATGCTCAGGAGTGTAACCCGAGGTTGTGAGAGATTTCAGTTGCCGCACCAAAGATGGAATGTACTTATAGAGTATTAGGCGATGTCTTATCAAGACATACATGAGTTCATACAACATACCTGCCGGAATTGCGGTATCAAATTCGAATCTTCGTTACATAGATCGATGACGAGTGTCATGGCACAAATCAAAACACCATGATGGTGATCGCCTAGAATAGACTTTGCCTTCTCAACGAAGCGTTCTTGCAGCTCTGGAACCTTACGTATGATGCGCATCGCACATAGTGCAGCCTTCTTTCGAAGATAAGGATTCTGAGTAACGACCAGTTTCTCAACATCGGTGTACAGATCGCGCGCCATTTCCTGTGAAGCAATGTTTCCAAGAGTACATAGAGCCAAAGCAACAACGTATTGGTTCGGGTGATTCAGATCGCTAAGAAACGTAAGCAAGCGAAAATGCAATGATATTGATATATATAGCCGCGCTAACATACTTTTTCAATGAATTCGTCACAAGAGTCAAGACCTCCTGATTCTCATCAAGAAGTAGCATCGTCCCCAGATAACCCAATCGCTTGTCAGAGAATTTGCTCGTCGCCAGTAGTTTCAAGCATTCGATCTGTCCGAAATGCGTCCGTTCTCCGAGAGTAAATAGATATAGTAGCTTCGCGATGTTCTGCCGCCGAATGTTCGCATCGGTGAAATCTTCCCGGAATGACGTACGGATGGCCGCAGATTCCTTCTGAATAACCGCTCGTTCATCAGCCATTGTCTTTGCCGCACGCACGGCCTTGATAAAGGACTTGAGGGACGACATTGCGGATATTGGTGTCGATTGATGCGGATGGACTGTACTACTGATACCTTGAAGTTAACGACGGATGCTGCAGTATCAATGCCCTTGGAGACGTAATGCAACCAGCAACAATTCGACAGATTAACCTCGCCGGATATGTAGATGTAGCTATCACCGAATAAAGAAACAAACTTGAAGGATAGCCAATGGAAATCGATAAGAGTTGTGGAGTCTGTCGATTTTACTCCCTGTACCTAGGGTTGCACCTCTCTACCAGCAGCTCTTTTAATGTGTGTGCGCATCGGTCAACCGCATTCAAAGTTCCTTCAGTGCAGCGTAGGTTCAAAAGTCATAGGATAAACCCTCACCCTATGCAGTTTCTGCACTGATTATACACCATAATTCAACAATGAGAGTTACCGTCCGGAAAAGAAAAATTGCGCCCTGTGAAATAAGCTGATGGCAAGGAATTGGCGTTTCACATATCGATCGCAGCATACGCACTGTTTTTGGGCTTCTTATGGAACTCAACCGGATCCGTTCGACCGACAATATATTGTAGATATTAACGGAATAATTATCAACCACATAATAGAGGGGTCTATCTAAATCACTTATAGCTTGGAAACTGCAAATGAGCATATCTCCAGTTTCATTACAATCCAGGGCCAGAACCTCGAACGATAAGAGCGTGCAGTCTTAAACAGCGCTTCCAAATAAGATTTCATAAATCAATCACAAAACATTCATAGCAGACACCAGTATCTATTCCAATACTATATAACTATGTACCCTAATACTGCCGAGAAACACGAAGCATTCAAATATACAAGAAACCCATAAAGTCGATCCATGGTATATATATTACCACACATCTATTCCAACGTTACAACTACCCGTCATATCCGGACGACATAGCATGAGAATAGAATAAAACAATAATCAAAAGTACAACGCGAACAAATACACATATCCAAGTACATCCCAAATGCAACGATACCAGCGAAATTGTGAGTCGTGTAGATAAACAAGCAATTACATAACCACCGAGATAAAAAGGAGTTAAGAGAAAATATACCCAAGACAAAACGATTATAATGATCAACTTTTGTTCTTCCCTGTAAAGACAAACTGAACACCCCTCACCAATATTTAACTTCTTTTGTCAGATTTTTTTTATTGTTACCTACTTAATGCGTAGTATGCCCCCGATGATATTTCAAGCCATTCAAATTCTTGTACCGCTTGCCACACACCTCACACCGATATGGCTTGTCCTTCTCAAGTCCTGGATAGTCTGGATAAGGAAATTCGTTGTCAGGAGAGATCACTGTAAGAGTACCATCTTCGTTTTGACGTAACACTTGATTTTGGTGACCATGCTAAGAGTAAAATTTAGAGATCGTTCAACCTGCCACATATCATATACGATATAGCTTACCTGTCTGTGATACTTCAATCCATTCTGATTCTTGTAGGCCTTCTCACATCCAATGACAGGGCACTTGAATGGCTTATCATCGCCCTGATGATCCATCACATACAGATGTCTAGCAGGATCGTCGATACACATCTCATCTTCTTCCTCGTCCATCATCATAGGTGTTCCAGCGTCCGAGGGCTCCGGAGACAGGAACACCTCATTAGTGGAAACTGCCTCAAATACTTGCATCGGTCGCGAGTTATAGTACATGGGCTCTGCCGGTGGCGATGGCGAAATGTGCGCTTCTTCATAGTGCTGCAAAAGGTCGTGCAAAGTTGGAAGACGTTCGCCGCAACAGTTGTAGTCACGGCAAAAGTTTGCCTCTAGCTTGGTGAGATAGGATCCTGAATGAAATGAAGGTGACATGTTCACTGATGTGCTGAAATTAATGCCGTTAGCAGCATTGTTGTTATTCCCGACAAATGGAGAGTTGCTCATCATCATGACCCTGAAACAATATTAGAACACCCAATGACCACTAAAAATTATGTATCAAGCAATGAAGAAGGAAACAGGATAGATGAAATATATAGAAAAATCGACGAACGGATCATGACTCAAGGGCCGACATGGTGGGTGAACTTCGTTTTAAGCCGAAGTAAGGGTGCATCTCAAGCACCAGTTGTGATTACATACAAGATCCGAAGTCTGGTAGCATTCTCCTTGAACAATTTCAGGTGGCAATAAGCAATGAGCGATGCTCGATCCCTGAACAACATGACTAATGCAAACAAGACGACTGGACGTGACAGTAACCGGGCTTGTGCGCAGCTAAAGACAACGATATCACATCTTTAACCGCCACACATGTCCCAGTGCCGACGTATGTGTGCCACAATATCCCAGACACATATAGAAGTCGAAAATTTTCGAGAACAAGATAAAAGTAACAGAAACTATTGGAAGGAGAATATATGGGCACTTACTCGTCTTTAAGCCATGAGCCGACACTTATACCACCCCATGAGATACCACCCATGCCCTGGGAATGCGCCATGGACTCTCTCCGAAAGCGGTGGTGTTGTTGCTGTGGGCGCTGATAGGATATATCGATAGGCGCAGGCATCTTTAACTACTCTATTAATCGGCAATCTGGAGGTTTTAAGGTACGATAGAGACACTGTTGATGGATTAGATGAGCATATGCCGGTGACGGGGGGTGGAGGAGATGGGCTTGGGCTACCCGTACAAAGCGGGCAATTGTGAATGGACGTCAGAAACGCACAGCGGTTATGCACTTTAGAGCTCTAAATATGCAAGTGTAGAACTTTATAAAAATGCCTTAAAAGCATATGCATACATGGTAATGCACCATATTGTTTACCTAAACTGCCGCACAGATAAGCTGCGAACCAGACCGCTTAACGGCATAAGTGTCGGTGACGTACATAGCCCGGCCCGGCTGACTGGACGCGCGGTAGCCCGATGGCGACTGAGGCAGACAATTCACGACTCACAATCCAGTCTCTAGCAGCAACTTTCAATTCATCTGGAGCCGCACTTTGTTCAGATATTGTCCCTACCTATCAATTGAAAATCGAGTTTTCAAATATGGATTTTGCACCATATCAGAGTGAGGAGCCGTCGAAATCGCGCACTGGCTTTGGAGGCTCTGGGTCCCACACGCCTCCGCCATTCGCAAGCTCTTCTACGGCCTCACCACCCCCCCCTCCCCTCTACACTGCTTCGCCAAATGCGTACGCAGGCTCAACTGTGGATGACCCTGCTAACGTTCCTGTGAATCAATATGAGACTAATCTGCCTCTGAGGTATGCAATGATATGTTGCGCTCTTGGGTGACCTTCGTGATCTATCTTCCTATAGCAGCGTGGAGTCTTCTGTTTGCGATGCTAATGAATGAGTAGATTAGACTGGGAGTCAGTTATTGCATATGCCGCTCTTCCGCCAGTGGGCTCAGTATTCCTTCTAGTGTTTGAAACCAAGAACGACTATATTCGGTAACGCTCATATAACTTGTTAGGTAATGAGTTGCCGGTTCTAATACTCTCGACACAGATTCCACTCGTGGCAAGCCTCTCTTCTGTTCACCCCGCTCTTCATTCTTTACATCATCCTTTCGTTTTCGACCGTTCTGTCATGGCTGATATTGGCGATTTACATTGTTTTCGCAGTTTATATGTCCTACCGCGCATATAGAGACTCTGCGAACCTTGACAGACTAGAGCTTCCAGTCATAGGAAGACTTGCCTCAGATTGGGTGGACTCCGAATAGGTTTCTCTATTAATAACATTTGGGGACGGAAAAAGGGGAAAGGGACACTATGATAGGGAGATATGATAGAGTGTATATGGTCTGGTTCGGTTGGCTAGCAATCATTTAGTTGACCTGGTCTAGTCTGTGATAATCCTCTGCTTGGTTTGGCAACTTGATGGGGATGACATGGGTCAGGCGACGAGGATAGTCGATGATCATGTCGGGAATATCGTTGGAGGTTGACTTGCATGTATATTTTCAAAGTACGTGTTACAGTATAATTTTAGTGATTTCAGTCTTTTAGTGGGGATGGTAGTTGTGCCATTTTTTAGGACGTTGTGCTTGGGAGGTGGAGTACTCTTTTGTCTGCTTAATTGATCACTTTTGTTCATTTTGATTGTATCATCCTCTGTCCTTTATATAGTCGTTATATAATCTTCTAATTAGTGATATAATAGACTCAGCTATCTTACAAATAATATTTTACAAGCTTAAATTCATCGTCACTCGCCAAACCTTTGCCTTGCAAGCTCTTTCAACATTTCTATGGTCTTCCTCTCTCTCGCTTGCATTTCCTCCCACCTCTTCCGTCTCTCGGCGTCCTTCTCCCTATAAAACGCCTCTTTCTTCTCCTTCTTTATCCTCTCCTTCTCGGCCCTCTTTGCTGCAACTTCGCTCAACTTTCCCATGACTCCACTGCCAACTGAGCCATCCAGCAACTCTGCGTCTCCGACTTCCTCAACGCCGCCAGGCGATCTAGCTCGAATATATTCCTGCCTGTCCTCATTCTCCAATTTTCGTTTCTCCATCCTCCTATCCCGAGACCCAGCGGAATCATTTGCGTCATCTCGTAAAAGATTCTCTACCGCCCCTGTGAATTTAGTATCAGCGGACCGCATAGCGTGCAAGCGAGCATCGCGCGCATCTTCCAATGAGCGTAGGAATAATTCTGAGTTCTGCATCTGGATATCAGAAACGTTGGGAAGCGTAGGGCCCTTAGGGCCGCTAGACTGGGGCGGAAGTGTTGGACCAATGATATCTGAGTCGTCTGAGTCTGAGTGAGAATAGTTAGATTCCAGTGGCGGTTCTGTAATCTCTTCTTCAATTTTTGATTCTTCAGTATTCCCCTTATCTGGCATTTTCGAAGGATGTGCCGGTACTTCAATCCATTTGCCGTCAGCTTCGCCGTCAGAATCTGCAGCCCACGGTGCCGTATTTGACTGAATATCCGATTCCTCTCGCTTCACATCCCGCTCGCTATAGTCTCTGCTACTATGATGATTTGACAGAATATTCCTATCGCGATGACGATGATGTCGACTGTGACTACCTCCAAGTCTCTCACTATCCATATCATCGCTAGAGTGCCTATGACGCCGATGATGGCGATGGGAACTTTCGTGTCTTCGCTCTTCAATTCCCACATCAATATCCCCGTAACTATCATCCCTACGTCGCTTTAAATATGGCACGTGAGATCTACTGTATCGGTCATTGCTGTGATATCTGTCATGTCGTCGCGAATGATGATGATGCCTACGAGGACTCCGTTCTCCTCTCTCTGGATGTGATTCCAGCGCCAATTCTCGTGCCGCTAACTGCGGTTCTGTACTCGCCATCTTTCTGCTGCCTGTCCCGGGATCTAAATCAGATTATGCGAACAACGAGGCGGGCCAAATGCTGTTGGCCTGATGTGTTCGTTTGATTTAATTTTTCGAGACAAGTGCCACCGAGACGCTCGCAACTGGGTTTGAGGCGAAACTCTGACTGTTGTAACCGTATACTGTAGTTGGGACTTTGAACTTCGATAGCTATTTCGGTCCTCGGCTACAAATTCTAACGGTGGGATACGAAAGAGGGTGTAAGAGCACAGCAATGGCTGCTTGAACGCTTTAAGCGATGAAAATTGGAGATTACTTAATATATAACCGTCTCTATCTTCTTCCGATTAAAAAGAAAAATATGGGAAATATTTCGCTTGTTATCATAACTCAAGTAGTCCCACTCGCAAGGGTGGCTGTAGACTTTCGAATAAATAGATTACTCAAAACGAAAAAGAAGGAAATTATAATATCTAAAAGAGTGATCGAGACACGAAAAGGAACGAACGGCAGAACGACTGCAGGCGAACTAGCCGCGCCAAAATCAAGCACTAATTGGCTAAGAGAACATGGCGCGACCGACACGTAAGGAAGTATTGTCCCAGAGACCGAATGAAATGTACCGACAACGTGCAGACGACTGACAAACTCCAGTGTGGTAGAGGCTGCACTGTAGATAGAAAGACGAATGAAAGCGCCGTTGACGGTAGTTGAACCCCACGGCCGGAGAATTCGAGTCACGATTCAATGCCAGAGGGAGGATCGAGACATAGTGCACAAAATATTATGATCCGCGAACTCGTATTGCGAATCCTTGCCCAGTCTGGGCTATGATTGGTATAGACCAGATCACAGAACGTGTAATGTCACACTGCGATGGTCACGCTTCGCCTCCTCTCGCGCAACGGATGAAACTATCGAACTGAAAAAGGCAAAGGTATTCTAGGCAACTACCCGCAGCTGTGAACTGAAGTCGGTCTGAGCTGTGCTTCTATGGGAGGAATTTCGACTGTAAAGTCATGGGCGAGGCTCACTGGCAGCTGAAAGCTCCGGTGCTCGTTTTTTCACATGCAGTCCGGTTCTAGCTACTGGAACCGATACTAAGTTCTGCTGTCTAGCATTCGTCGATAAGGTGCACCGATAGTTAACGTCTTCCTATCCCGCTGGCAGGTATCCATTCATTTTTGGTCTTGATACTGTTCACTTCTGAGCGACCTCGATCGATATCTAACGCCTTGGGATATCCTCGCCAAAGCATTAAATAGTGTGTCACTAGCACGAGTGCATATCGTCCCTTTACCCAACATAGATACGATCCATGGGCGCTGGCACGACCCATTGCCGTTACAATTCTGAACTAGTCTGGCGGATGACACGTACCGCCCCTGAACAGATACAGGAATCGATCAATAGGCGACGAGTATTGGATGCTTTCTCTGATATAGATCGTCGTTACTGTGAATAGGCCCGCGTGTATAAACGACGGACTCTCGGTGAGAGTGAGGCTAAGCTGTATTGCGCCTGACACAATTTCTTTATCAGTCCGCATTTAATGCATGTAAACGCATTTGAGTGAATCTTTCAGGGATTGTCTTGGTGGTCCTTTGGCCTTCTACGATACTTTGACCACTTAGATCGTCTGCGTTGGATGCTTTTCCGACGGAGTTTGCCTGGCGATGATGATTTAAGACCAGACCAAAATTATGAAAGCCCTGTGCTAGTCTCTTATAAATGTCTCTTTGATAGTCGGAACTGCTTTTGGAAACGAGGGTTAATGCGGTGGAGGGAGTGTCAAGGAGCACAGTTCTTGGTGTTACCTTCCGTAACTTCCCAGTTGTCACCCGTGCCTATTATTCTAGCATTCTTGTAATACATCAAGTTCTTTCTAGTTTCCTGTCCCAGCAATGCCAGGCAATAGTCGTGTCCCGGTCCAGTCAGAGCCCTAGCCACCGTTATAGCACGTTACCAACGTAAAGGAAGTTCTGGAGCGAATACAGGAGCACGAGTTGTACATTGCTATGGAAGACCACCATTACCAAATAAAAGCAGAGAAGCCTCTTATCATATTACACCGTCGACCACCAGGGCCCAATATCAAACAATATTGAGATAGTGAAGCAAAGGAGTGCGTGCAAGAAAGACAAAAAGCCTTTGCGCCGTGCAATCCATACAAGAAAAAAAGCCTAGAAAACCGGTAGCTTACTTTCCTCTCTCCCATCTGACTATCCCTGATATAATAAATAATGGAAAAATGTATAATGTACAACGCGTCGATCTTCACTATTCTACTCCTCCTTAAACCGCTGCCCTCTCTGATCTCCGCCTCTCATAATTATGACACCGATTCGCATGCCTGAACCAACTCGTCCGCCCGCCACCTCTCCGCGTCGTAACCTGCACCCACTGCCCGCACGACCCACACAACCCCTCAAATATCTCCTCATTCCCCTGCATCCTCCTGAACCTCTCTGGTGGATCATACCGCTGCCCCGTCAGCGGATATATCCCATGTGCGAAATTCTTGTCGTACCAGTACGCGGAGTTCTTGAGGATGAGCCACCGCGGCTCGGGGCACAGGTCGCACCAGCCTTCCTTCAGGTCGCCCTTTTTGCGGACCCAGCCCGGTGTGTAGTGGTCGCCTTCGAAGCGGAGCTCTTGTTCGCGAGGAATATCGTCTTTGTCGCCGCAGAGGAAGTCCGATTCTGGTGGACGTCTGCGCACAGTTGGGATGGCCGCGTAAAAATCGGCGGGGTAGTCGTTGCTCTTATTGGCATTGTGATTAGCGTCATGCACAAGGTCGGGGGACGAGGAATTGGTGACGATAGACGAGACGCTTGTGCGGGTGGATGCGGAGGAGAGAGACGGCGGAGATGCGCTTCTGCGGGATGTGGATGACGAGAGACTGACGGGGCCGTTCTCTACGATGTCGTCTTCGGCAACGGGAAGAGCGAATTCCGCTGTTGCTGAGATGTTATCGTACGCACCGCCAAGTAGCTCCGTCGGGTTGCGGTCATAAATATTGACGATTCCGGTGCGGAGCGTCGCGTATGAGCCGACAGACCACCGCTTCAGCTTGTCAGTGCTGTTTGGCTGTGCGTAAATGGGAATCGGAGACGGTGCGGCAGCATCGCTGTCGTGAGGCGCGGCGGCCGGAGAGATGAACGACAGGAGCTCGGGGGATAGACCCGTCGCAGCGGCGGTCTCAGCCGGAGAGGATACCGTCGATGTTGTGGCGGAGCTTGTCGCACAGCTTCCGTAGCTATTGTTTCCAATTTTATCGAATTCTATCGGGAAAGAATTAAACAACGCATCCCCAAAATCTATTGTGAGCGAACTAAGAGCGCCAAAGGGCGGCGACGATTGGATGGAGAGCATGTCGTCGAGGACAACTGATCTCTCACAGCAGGGCGAAGGCGCGGAATCGGCTGACAGAAACTTGGCGCCCTCATTTGGCTGGAAGACGTCGCTGTGCATTGTGAGTGCTTCGCAAGACAGAGCTGGGGGATTGGTAGCAGTACTTGGAACACCTAGGATATGAAGGTGAACATTCTAGCTTCGATCCGCCCGGTGTATCCTAACTTACCAGTCCGCCAATTTGGAACACCGTCGTGCTGCAGATGGGACTGCTGTGTTTGGCGAGGCTGAATATGAGGTCGCTTTGGAGCAGGCAGTGTCTCTTTCCGGGAGAAGACGGGCTGGCTAACAAGCTGAGGCGAGAATGGCATGGTATGCCGTGGGCGGCGTTGCTGGTGCTAACGCTGTGGAGTTGAAATGTCAGTGCCGTTGCTATGGCCGCTGGAGGCCGTATGTATGTGAGCAAATGAGTGACGTTCGGTAGGTGAACGACCGACATGGCGAAATGAGAGGGGACCATTGAGGTTATATATATCACTGAACGAAGTTGCGGTTCGCCAATTCGTTGACGGCCGACCCAGCCTATCGAAAAAGTCACGTTCGATATGAGCAACCACGCTCAGTGAAGTGAGTACCTTAGGCGGTTTCTTCCAAAGGCAACGACGAGCTAACGAGTTGACGCGTGTGGTACCCACATAATCCATATACGGACTGTGCCGTACCGCGCTAGCTTCTCTTCTCGTTTGACGCCTTGCCCTTCCGTGCCATGCTATGGTTGCTTGACCATGTTCTCGCCTTTCCCACCTCACGCCTCACTCCTTTCACATGCGATCTTATCGATCTGCTTGCTGGCCGGGGTAGCACATACTCGGCAAACGGCAAGTAAGTGGAAGGAGCCGCAGTGAGCAGTCAGAACTGTCATCGAAGCTAGTTCAAGCGGTCCTGATAACCTGCATCCTACCGCGACCAGCGACCCATAGGTTACTCTGTCTTCCGCTGCGAAGCGTCAGAGAAATGATCAAACCACCCCTCCCCCTGCCCCAAATCTCCTCAACTCACTGCACCGTAGCGTGGTCCTTCGGGAATCTGGCATACATAGCATCTGTGTGGTGTGATTTAGGCTTTCCGGGTGATAAACGTGGAAATAGTAACCTTGCTGTTGTTACCCCGGTCTCTGGTGAGAACGGCCGCCAAGCCACGCCACGCGATTATTGCCTTTACGCACCGTTTCACCCAAGAGGCCCCGGCGCAGGGACCTGCGAACTCGCCGAACGTTGCTCTCAAGTGGGAATCCCCTATTCCGCGATCGACGTCCCGATCAAGGCCCGCCATGCTTGCGCCGGTGACGATATTCCCCTGTCGCAGATCATAACGATTCAACTCCCAACTTCCGTCACGTGCGAAACGTCTATCGCCGTGCAGTCAGACATCACTACTCGCTATCAGTTGTCCGGCTGTAATTTTCATCTGACCGTGGCGTTTACCTTGCAAGTAGAGATGGGCATTTTTGCAGTAAAAGTGAAATGCCATTGGCTTGACGCGTGCTTGCAATGTTCAGTCGCAGAAGAAAAAAAAAGTTTGGGATCGTCGTTAGGTTCGCATGTCAACCTTCGGTAATATTTATTCGAAGTCCCGCAACAGACTGAGACTCCAGAGTTGAACCCTCCTTTTCTTGTATGCCAATGCAGCTGTTGGAGGGCTTGGGAGGAATGAGTTTGATGCTGAGGACGCTTTGGTAGATGCAGAGCCGGCTTAGTTTGGTCAGGAGGGGAACCAGAGATGGATGTTTGTGAAGAGATTGACTTAAAGATCATTGAACAGATGAATGCTACAGTAGATAAACATAAAATGGTGACTCCCTTTGGTTACCGACTTCCCTCAATGAAATAAGGCTGTGCCTAAAGGCATTTTGCGCAAACAAATTTACAGCAAATCCCGCCCATCCCTACTTGGAAGTCACACTAGTGCACGTCCAAATTCTATGACGCACTTCTGCTGGTCGTCAACATCTACACTATACTAGAAATCAGGAAAGGGGAAGTCCAAAATTCCTCGCGCCCGCCTCTGGTCTTTCCGGCAAGACCGCTATGACTCGGTAGCAGAAGCGCAAGGATATTATCAGTTTACAGCACACGCTCGCTTCCCACAGAGATACACATGCCGAGTAAATGCATTAACGTGTCTTTTCCTCTTTCTTGCCTGCCATGACGAACGAAACCCATCGGTCATGACAGCTGCTAGTACCACGACCGATTCTTCCCAGCACGCCGTGGCCACAAGGAGCATACCGACAAAAACTCTACAGCAAATGGCATATAGACAATAACGATACCTCCATCTGTTCAGCAATGCAATAGATCTTGGGATCTAGACAGGCATATTGGTCCCGATCAAATCGTCGCGTGAAATTATTTTTTTTTCATTATAACTGTTAAGATGGCAAGGGAAAGGCTCCGCAATAAACTTCCGCGCTTCTTCCGGGACTGGACGAGAAGAGTACGAGTGCCGTTCGAAATTCTGGCGAGAAGCCAAAATGCAGTTGACGACACGAGTGGAACTAGCACTATGATGAATACTTTTTCCAATAAAAATACGTGCTATTTTTTTGGTTTGAATACCCTGTATAGATCACCCTAAATCCCTCTTTCGCGCGTGTGGGGAGCATGTGATGAGAATACGATTGCCGGATTTGGACGCACCATGCGGCGCCGCTCGCATCTCATAGTGGGACTTTTATCTACATGATCTGAAGTGGCAAGTGGGCGTACTTAATTGTGATGTCAGAGTTGACTCTAGGATCCCGCAATTACCGACAGCTTTGGCCTTCCACTAACGTGCGCTGCTAATATCGTGAGAGCTTAGGTATAGTCTATCCCGTGCTTGACGCTGAATACCGGTGTGGTGTCCACGCAGTCTGGACAGGTGCAAAGTGTAATACTTCGACATTGTGCTGTATTTAGTTCAAATGGTAGTCAATTTTTATGGTGTAAAACAAAAGCGAATCAAAAGCAGCATGCCCGACTTACGTGAGCTTTGGCACATGTTTAGCGGCTGGACTAATTCACAGATGACGTCGCTTCGATGCCGAACTACCCATAGTAGATCATGAGTTGCAATCCGTGAGCTAGTTAAAAAAAAGATAGTGTAAGATACAACGTACTTACTCTTCGCAACTGAGACATTCCACATTTTTTGCGTATCGAATAACCCGAGAAGGCTATCAAAAGAATTGCAATTCTGCGGCACCATTTGATGTACACTAGACTACGCCATTGTGCCGTCTTACTTTGCCTCATGGGATCGAATTCGATTCACATTCAAAGTAAAGTATGTGACCTGTCTCTCATGGATCGCAGCAAACTCAAAGGGTGCCACAACATTCTGCAATTATGTAAATCGGTCCACGTAGATCGCTTGGTGCGAGATGTCAAGTAGAGAGTCAGTCATCTCATCTCGTCTCGTGCATTTAAAACATATATCGGTTGAGAATTTGGCCCCACCCAACCCGCTAGTCCCTTTTCGTAGCATTCTGTTGTAACCACTCGTATCTCCCAACGGTTGCAAGTATTGGCCCTCAGCACCCATACCCTAACGCCACGTGCAACTTTGCGGCGCATACTTTAAGCGAGCTTGATCTAATCGGAATTTGGACGTGGGGAAGTGTAGCTAGTAGATGGTTGTTCTGACGTCAAGTGCGCCCTGTGCGTACGGCACGGTTTCTAAACCAGACAGGTCGAACTGATAGATCCTCGTTTTGGTATGCGAGGTGAGTCGTCATACACTTCTACTCGCATGATTCAGCGTGATAAGCGGCTTTGCTTTCAAGCGGCAAGTATTTTGCAGGAAAGCAACCTTCATCTCGACAATAGTTATGGTTCTGTCATCAGTATGTCCGCATGCATATGCATATACATGTGTGTTAGTTGACATCGTTGTGGACTGCTACCTGTAACATTATACTTCTATGGTGAGGTATCCTTGACCTATATTGAACTGAATAGCTTCAATAGCATTAACCTCGACTCAACAGGACCTTCATTTAGGCTGTACCTCGTTATGCATAAATTGGCTCTGCGTGAGGGACTATACATCCAGCAGCTCTACACCCATCATTCGTCATTCCAGTATAGAGTTCTTGCGAGGCTGTGTCATACGAGGCTCTCTACAGATGCCGCCGACGAGTTGCGGGATACTAAATCGGATCATTGCTGAAAATCTACATCCGGGATGCCAGCCTTTTGAAACACTAACAAAAAGCTCACGGAAAGAGCACCGTCTTTCTTTTCTATGCCACCAACTTGATCTCCTCAATTCGCAGGCTTACAGCTGACATTTACTGTGTACTTGCCGCTTACTGGCGCTAGCAACAGCCACCGTGTGAGATTCAAAATCATACTTGCCATCTCTGTACAAATATAGTGAGAGCTACTGTTCTGCATCGAATGTCTATCCGGCATAGGCCAGACAGTTTAACGTTTGACGCGTGCTTACAAGGCCTAAGCCGAAGTTATCGTACAGATTCTAAATACTCCTAATATAAAAGTTTCACTTTGTTCAAACAATCCTCTTTTCCATTCTTAAACAAAATAAATGGCCCGGCTAATTTACAGCTACAAGGACACTCTATAAACCCATAGTACATATTCACGACAAGGCATGATTCACCTCCTTAAACTCCATATCGCAGCTCCCACAATACTCTCTAATTAGCGTCTCCCATTCTGTCCCATTCACATCGTCGTTCGTCTCATCCGGTGTCGTGGGCACAGCGGCATTCAACCTAGCCTGCCGACTCAGCATATTCTCCCGCGCCAAAAGCTCCATGCACCGCATCTGCTCGGACCGCAACCAGTTCGTCCACTCCCCCATGACGAGTTCCTGCTCCATGCGTGAGATAACTCTAATGGCGACGATGTGCTGGTGTCGCTCGACGCCCGCTTTCTGGCGCGCAGTCCAGATTCGTCGGGCGGCATCTTGTGTGATAGCGTTAGTGTATGCTGTATCCACAAACTCGAGCGGAGAATCGGGAGTGAGAAACTCGGTCATTGAGCGAAATTTAGAGTAGCTGCAAGAAATCGAAACGTCAGTACTCAAATTGCCGTACAACAAAATGTTGAGTAAACTCCAGGATGTGAGGGGTCCGACGCTCTGCGGCTAAGCCACAAACCAGACTAAACATGAAAAACTCACCAGAGTCCCGAGGGATTATGGGCTAACTCGGTACCATTGTTGATGAGGTCATTAATATCCCTCAGGTACACTGCCTTCGCCAGTATTCCGTTAGGTTTGACCCCGATCTGGTTCATCGTGTTAAACGCACGGCGCTCAGTCCAGAATGCTACAGTCGACCGCGTGCCGAGGAAGACATTCGCCACAACGGAAACCAAAGCCACAACCAGGAGCAGCCAATGAACGTCCATGAACGACCAGAAGTGCTTAGATGTCCTGAATAGAATCACTAGCAAATTCGAAATTCCGATCACAACCATCCGGAATATACTTTCGAAAATAAGATATATGAACGACCGCTGCGAAAACAGAAGCAGTTTTCGTTCCTTGTCCTGGAGCGGCAACAGCTCGTGCTCGTCCGTCTTCACGGGCGCGGTGGACTTTCCAACTTGGCCGTACAGCTGGATCGCCTTGCTCGTTCGTCCTCGCATTCCAAGCTTGCGGACATTGCCATTGATTAGCATACCTAACACCCGCGCGTCACTTTCCAAGTCGTCCAATGCCGGGCCTTGTAGGAACGCTGAGCCTCATATGTCAGCCTATTTCTACAAAAAGCATCTCGACAATGACCCGCAATAGTACGTACCCTTGATAACCGGACTAGCAATTGCCCACTCCGTACCGCACCAGATGCAAAGTTTGCAAGTAGACTTGGACGCGTAGGTTATTACGTATCTTGTCACCTGCGAAAACGAATCCGCGAACGGCAGGTTCCATGGTGTACGCTTGTCCATGACCACATAAAGGAGATGGTCCTCGATCTTTTCCACTTTCTGGATACAGTAAATTTCGTGCTTACGAGACCATCCTTTGAATATTGTCGTTATCGTCTCGAAAGTAAAATCTCGCTCCATATGTCGATCATTGAGATGTATCCAAGGGCTTTGTTGCAGATTCATAGCGCCACTACCAACATACAGGCGCTGGAACGCAAGGGATTTGTCGCCAAAGAGGAGGTGAAATAGCGCTTTCGCGGAGAGATCGTACTCCTGGACATACGCCAATTTATCCATCGTTTTCGAAAGGTCGTACTGAACTGGATGTTCCGGCAGCTTGACTCGATTCCGATTATGGACTGTCAATGGCAGTGGGGGATTGCTTGATGTAAGAAGGCCATTATCCAGAGTTACAGCAGTTCTACCATCTGTCGCCATTGCCATCGGATCCACACTATCATCCTCAGCAAGCGGACTAGGGGCGCTGTCCCATCCATCGTAATCTGGCCTTCCGGCGTTAACTTTCGCCTCCCGCAACTTTTGCAACAACGTCTCCAAATCCAATGGCGTCGGATCATTGAAGTTGTCAACCAAGAATTGCAGTCTATATTGCGCCAATCTCCCCGAGTCTAAGAATGTCTTCGCCGACACCTCTGCGCCGTCCTTGAATTCGACGAAGAACTCGTCGTAGTTCGGGAATGACTGTCCGCGGACGGTTTTAATATCTCCGAGAGAGCGGTGACGGACGAATACCATGCCGCCATTGTTAGCATAGAGGAAGATGCGCATCCGTGTTACGTATACTCTGCCAGAAAATTCCTGAGAGGAATTAGAGTTCCACACAGCGCGATAGACTGTTTTGTTAGCTCAAGTAGAAGATACAGATATATCATGCAACTCACCTAGAACAACCTGCTCATCGATGCCCACATCAGGGAACAGTGTCCGCAACTGCGCATCTTGGACTTTCAACTCATACGGATAATAGCTAGGATAAGTCCTATTCGCGTACATTTCCACTTCTGAAGCGGGAGGTGACGTATCAGAATCTTCAGGTGGTTGGACAATAACGACAGGTAGCGCAGTACTAGCTTGTTTTTCATGTTTTGAACCGCCAAAATCATTCAGATCTTGTCTCTTTGCCCAGTTTACACTACCCCAAGTATTTGCCGTCAATCCGTTCGGCACCTTCGATGGAGGTGTAGTAGCATGCGCTACAATTGCTGTCTTTGTCATGGACGTAGACAGTGGGTTATTAGCCAGAGTCGTAGGCGCTAACGAAGTGGAAGGAGGAATTATCTCGTCGAACAACTTATCCACGCCGCTGATGAAGTTCTGCGACGAACCATGCTGACCGGCAATAGAATGACTGGCACTTATCAGAGCTTGAAGTGCCGGCGTCGGTGCATTCGCTCGACGCGTCGTAGATCGATTGAGATCTAAAGAAGTGCGAGTGAAGGATGGTAACGATTCATGTCGTTCGTGGCTCAGTTCGGTATCTGCAGAGGTTTGAACGGTGTTGGCAAACTCCTGGAGAGATGGGATTATTGCGAAGGCGTGATCCGTGTCGCTCATATTGGGAGACTCGAGGGCTGTGCGTTTGGCGACGTCAAAGATGTTGAGCCATGATATAAGGTCTGGCTGGCCTTCCGCTTGGAGCATCAGGGTCGTACTAAAGGCATAAGATTAAGATTGTTCATAAGTTGCAAGAGGAGTATACGTACTCTTTCGTAGTCACCTCGAAGCAGAATCGTCGATCCTCCGCAGTGGATGGCTTGACGTTGCAGAGAAGCACGCCTATCTACAAACAGTTAGATCCCAACTAAATAGGACATGGCAAATTCTTCCACCTTATCGCTCTCCTCAACGTAGTTCTTATTGGGTGACTGAACCAACCATCCGAACATACCACCTTTCACAAACACCCATCGCCTCACCCACACCTGTCGCGCTGGCTTACCAGTCCACGTTCGTAGAAACAGCCATCCATGCTTCTCCGAATCCAGAAGCTGTGGATCAATTACTGATGCATGGCGCCGATGTCCATGCTGTATCAGTGGCTTTACTGGGATTGATGACCCGCCACCCACTCTAGGATTTGACACGGTCCAGGCCGAATATTCGGCTAAGTCCCTCGGTGGTGCAGTTTCCACAATCACCAAATTCTCGAGTTCCTTTCTCGTGATATTTAATTCCCGGAATAACACTTTCATAGATGCCTCCATCTCATCACTCCACCTCCTTATCCTCCTCAAATCATCCGCAACACTTGAGTACGCTGAATTTGTCGCCTCGTTGATATCATGGCCAATCATAAGCCATTGATCCGAGAAGGCATGAATAATCGTCTTGTCAAGCGCATTCTTAAGTACAACTGTAGAAAGCGAGAGGTCAAATGAGATCTTGACATATTGCTTCCGTGCTTCATATAATTGGAATGCGTCTTCCCTCAGAGCAGAGGCTTCCTTTGTTTTAGACTGGGAAGCATACCTTGACACAAGGCTGTCGTATCTTGACTGTGAGTTGTCAAAGTTGCGTTTTACTTCCTATTTTTGTCAGCATTCACTCGTGAAAGGAAGCTAACTTTCGGGAAGTGAAGCATTACCTTGTACTGCCGCACTTCCTTCCTGTGTAGATTCTCCAGCTGTTCTATGACATTCTTCTCCATTCCTTTGACACATTTTATAAAATTCGCCCAAAATATCCGCAGCCCTTCGGAATATGATTTCATCGCAGTGAGCGTGTAATCGTGGTCGATTATATTCTCCGTGATAAACGAAGGGAACGAGCGACCTAGTAACATGTTCACCGTCTCCTGCATGTCTGCCGAATAATCAGTTAACCTTGCCACATACTCGCAGGCTCGCAGATGTAACATAATCATAGTACTTACTGTCGACGTCACTGCTCAGTCTATGTCCGGCTTTGACGTAGAGATCGATCCAGCGTTCGACATTTTCAACTTGATCATGCAAATGCCATGCCGCGGTACGGAAAGAAGGGCTGTCGAGTGCGGCTTCTTTGAGACCAACAGGTATCAGCTTAATCAATGTTTTGTCGTCGCTGTCAGACATCGTTGGCCTGCGGATAACTGCACCGATCACTGGATCACTATATCACTGGGTGATGAAGCGTTAGCGGACGATCCGGATTGCACCCGGTGAGTGTAGACAATTGCGGGTCAGAGAGCGATAGAGTCGGATGTCAGAATCGCGATAAAAATATGAACTTTTGTTCGTTTTGGCGATTATTTCGACGTCAGGTAATAATTGACGTCGATCCCGACGACACACAGTCTCAGTTAGGAATGGAGCCGCATCAACTTCCGCTGCCGCCAACGATGGCATATTCAAGAAGTTTGGTGGCAAGCTCAGCGGCACTTTCGGTATCCTTTCTTTAAACAAGACAGTCTAGAGAGTGCATTGTTACAAATGATTTGATGTTGTTTAATCTGCTTCAAGGCAGATGACTACTATTATTTATTGACCTATGTGTCTAGATGACAGCTTAACGTGCTACACAAATCAGGATTGAGATCAGCTCCCCGGCGTCACTGAACTCTTACTTTTACGATGCCAATCTTCTTGCTTACAACGGGCTACTTCCTTCATGTGCTATGAATAAAATGCATCTGGCATAAATAGTTATATAAGGATGGAAGGTGAACCCGCACCAAACCCACAACCCCCCTACTAGCTCTGTCTGACCCTGGCTAAATGTCTGACCTCCGTGGTGCACATATCTTGATTTTCTACTATCCAAAATTATTATGAGGACGAACGGTTTACTTTATGACGCAATGAATTGTTGGAAATACGTAAAATTTTGCGATTTTGATATGGTGTGTTATACATTAGTCTTTATAAGCTGCAATTCGTAACGCGGCAAGTCTCTACAAAAGAACAAGTATAACTACAGCTGAAGACAGGGTGATACATTGACAAGATGCTTCTTTTGCCATGCTCGCCCACCGGCCCGTTTCCCAGCACCCTCCTCCGTCCCTCCTCCGTCCCTCTAGACGTACCGTGTCTCAATTCGGATGTATGCAACTTCTAATTGTATTGATATTTCCGAGTGCACACCCATTCTAATTGAAAGCGTCGATTAAAAAATTAGGGATTTAGTAGGTGAGAAGTTCGTAATTTCGTGATCAATGTTTAGTGTTATTTCGTTGCAACCCGATGCACCTTGAAGTAGATCATCACATATACTCTGAGATATTTATTACATTAAGTGTTTTCGCATAACCTTTACGATTCAACCAGTTACACAGTTTCAAATCACTATTAGAATTCTGTCGCTCTGGTCTAAATTGTAAGTGCGATTGCTTAAGGTAACCGAATCCGGATTGACCTACGGTCGTTATGTTCAGGGCAGATGCTCAACCGTAGTGCAGAGTCTTGTAGTAGGATTGTTGTCAGCCTGAAGTCAAAAGGCTAAATCAGCTCGGCTGTATCGTTTCCGACTCTCTTTTGCTAAACAAATCCAAAAATTCAAAACATTAAAGATAGTAGTCATGCCGACGATGCTAGAGCGTTGTGTAAGGCGGCTTAGACAACGGCTCACTAGCACCTTCATCGAGCTAATAATACTTCTTGGACGTGTGTGATCTTCTTTACAGCTCAAGCCTCTCCCCAGATGTGCCGATCCAAGGCATTAGACCCTGATGTGAACCTTGTTGGGCTAGGGCAGCAACAAATATAATGGTTTCAGCCAAAATATAGGCGACAAACCGTACGACTCTGCCAACACCACTGCCGCTTTATGAAGCTGTTCTTAGGATTAGGATGGATGGTTCCAAAATTAATATTGGGCCAGTCTGAGACGATTGGCAGGCTTGAGATTGTCAAGAGTCGATTCCGCGACGGTGATAAGATTGACTACGTATCCGTCCAAGTCGGGTTTGGGCTTAAGTTCTCGGTTATTTTGAGCAGAATGTATAGGAGATAGAAATTGAAAACGAATTTGCCACAGATGGAGCCATATAACGACCTCGCATGGGAAATTGACGTGAAGAGAATCTTATTGTGGTCTAGAGGGGCAAATATCCGCGAACTTGTGATGGTCAGAGGTACAATAGTGCGGCAAGGTGTTTCTCAGTCCCGCAAAACTACAGACGTCAAGGCGCGCCGTCTTAGTAGCCTGATCCCAATTATTGCATAATCATTCCCCCGAGACATGACAGGTACCAGACGAGTATCCCATAATAATGCTGTTAATGCTGATTGGGATTGGTGCGATTGCAGTCTGGCCTTATCGTCTTGGAGGCCTTATGTCAAAAACTCCGTTGGCAAAAATGATCACAATAGCAAGGACGCGAGAGGACGCGATGCGAGCGATAACGTTTTCGAGGGGTTTGTACAGATTGAGACCATTGCTTTTAATTCCTGGCGTACGACGAAGACGGTCGGCGCGTTCCTAATTGGGAAAGCACTAATCTATTTGCGGTGTGAGTGAATGATATTTCGCATAATAATACGACATAGTTCTTACACTAAATCTGAATAGGGATCTTTGGCGTACTTCAACTCTAAATCCCAAAAAAAATACCGTTCAGACTTTTTTCCAACCTAAATGAACCGAAGTTGTGGCTTCGAAGGCTGTGCATTCAGAGGCAGTGCTTAAGAAAACTACGTCAGCCGTACTTTGCATATACCATCATAATTTCGTCAGCATCTATTTATATGAGCCGACTGAATTTCTTTACATTTATATGTTATTATACTATATTTTAATCACGGCTCTTCGAGTAGAATTTAGCTCTATTCGTTGTTGGATTGATGTTAATAAGAGATCTCTAGCCCAGTCTCATCTCATCAGCATCCAAAATGGAAGATGATCCCGCTGTCCCGCCTTTCCTGCGGTACCATATCCTTAGAAATGGCATGTCAGATCTATATCTAACGACAAATCCGAACTCGAAGCATTTCGACGATCCTGTAGGACCGAGTTATTATGTCAGAGTTCTTACAGCAGCAAGGTCGTCGCGCTCAACCACTTCTCGGCCGGGAAGACAGAGTCCAGGGACATCGGCTGACGATGGTGAAGATGAGGACGGCTCTTTTTCGATGGTTATACTGGTCCATGACTATGACAATGTGTCGGTTCCGCTGTCAAAATCGGTTGAAGCTGTGAATGATGAGAAGGCCGAGGATGAGGAGGTGCAGGGGCAGATGCCTTCAATGGACAGTGCATCTTTGGTTCCAATTATACACGTGCGGAGGTTTGACGGAGAAAGCAATATAACTCTGGACGTGCTTGATGACGGTAAATTGGTGTGGGACGGGAGTTTGAGTCTTCACAGCGACCCGTATACTGGGATGTCGAAGTTTATGTTCACCGACCCGTGGAAACAGAAATGGTGTTTGATTGGCAAGGAGTTAATACGAGTATGTGAATACTGCACTAGTTAGCTTATATCCATTGCTCATCAGTAATAGTGCTCGTCCAATTACGATGACCGCTCGCCGATATCCAAGCTAGAACGGAAGGCCATATCCGGATCAAAGGTCCGTGCTGTATAATTTGAACTCATTGTCAGCGCTGGAGCTAACTTTTCAGATTGGATGGCTCACACTTCAACGCCCCGCTCTCAAAATGCTCGACCTCATGATCGCTATCCACATGTCCGTCTACTGTTTCTGGAACGTGGAGAACAAGCCTTCCAAGCTAGTAACTGTCGCGACAGGAATCTTGCACGCAGATATGAATACCATAAAGGCTGCACAGGCGGGAAAAAAGAAGAGACGCGCTGGATTCAAGATAGCGTTCCAGAAGAATTCGGCGAAACAGGAAGAGATACACACACCTTCTCTACCACCTGTACGGCAATTGCCTTCTTTACCAGTCACGGTCAGCGCATCGACTCCAAATTCCTCATTGCCTGTGTCTGCGGTCCCGGAGCGTCTGCCTGAACAGGCTGAACCAAGTGAGTCCACGCTATGCTCAGTGTCGGATACGGTGCTGCATCAATCACATCCAATACCAGAGCGGCAAATCAGTCTCCAGCGTTTCGAACGCATGGATCTCCAACAGCACGAGCTGAGAAGGGACAAACAACGACAAGAACAAGCAAAGGAACAACCAAAATCGCCAAGGCAGTCTAATATTCAAAGGAAGCATTTACCAAAAGAATACCAGATTAATCATTTTCAATCAAATTCTGTTGTGCCTTCTCCGGGGCTATATCAACGACCGTCTCCACAGCAGCAGCCAGAGCAATTGAGGTCCGCCCTCTCACAACAGCATCAAAGTAAATACGTATATAGCAGTCGAATGGCGTCACATCTACCATTGCCAGACCCATCGTCGATGCCTGACGTCAACAGTACTGAGTACTTTAGTCAGAGTAGTGGCGTCATCGATAGAAGTAATCGCCCTAGTGAGGTACCACGAACATCGAGTAAAACCCGACCGCAGTCAATGCACGAAGTTCATTCTTCCGCAGGCGGATCAGCTAATCTAGATTTACGATTCCAACGAGGACCTAAGAGCACCATTATGTCGCATAGAACCGGTAACAAACTTCAGAGACCCCAAAATTTGGGTTCTCTGCAGCTTGAGTCGAGTATATCCCCGTCGTCACACGAGAAGAAGAAAAGAATGAGCATGATGAGCTTTTTTGGAAAGTTTTAATAAAATGGTACATGATTAGATCGCGTTTTGGTCTTATCGCGACTTGCTTGTTTTTGGAGTTAAGGGATGGAATGGTTGTTTTGTTGGAAACCTATTGCATGTATTTAGCGCTTAGAATATCAAAATCCATCGTATATACCTCATAACTCCATTTCCACGCCTTACCGCTCCCATTCTCAAACAATAAGACGATTTTTAAGGCACCACGATAGCAGTCGCATTCTGCGACCCGACGATTAACGCGGCGACATTCGCGCCCGCCAAACTAGACGTCTCCATTGTGCTGATAAACTCCTCAATTCCATTCAAATACCAAATTCCGTCCCCGTCAACCATCCACTTTTCAAACTTCCCAAGCGGGTCGAGACGAGGGTACGAACTCCAGACCTTTTCATACAACCAGGGGAATTTCGTACCTGGCTCAAAAATGAGCTTGAGGAAGGATTGGCTAAGGCTAGAGCGTGAGAAGATCTTGTACACGTATTCTTTTGTCTCGGGAATGTAGCGGATGATGGAGATAGAGTGGAATAGTGGAGGCATGTGTGATTTCGAGTTGGAGTTGTCGGGGAGCGTGGTGAGAAGCATGCTCGGAACCGGCCCGCCATTGTTAGCGTCGAAATATTTGGGCGACAAGCGTTTGGTGGAAGTAAACACGGTGACGTGCAGTGTCACATAAGGGACCTCCTTCACTGGAAGAGAGATACCTTTAATACCAGTCTGGTGATATGGAGCGGCGATAATAATCTGGTCAAATTCTTCAACTTTGTCGGAATCAGCCAGTCTGAGCTGCCATTTGCCTTTAGTGGCAGCCGAAGGAAGGATCTCCGACACAGCTGTTTTGAGTCGAAGATCGGCCCCAGACCTTTCCAACATCTTGTTAAAGATTTGCCAGTTTCCTCCCTCGACGTTGAGACCTTCTTTAGCCGCAAGACATACAACGGCCTCAAGTGCCTGTATCTGATGTACGTTCTGGGCGTAGTTCACCTAGAGACATTGGCAACGGTACAAGATCTTTAAAGCCTTGAATACATACCCTTGTGGCAGCTTGAATGAATTGCGTAGTGAACGCTTTGCTAACGCCATACTCCATGAAATAGTTATAGGCAGTCTGGCTTGTCAGATTCGCAAGCCCAGAGGCCACGTTGATCTCGGTCAGGTCAGCAAACGGGAAATGGTCCGCATCGTAATACTTGTTAAAAGTAGACACAGTCTTCTTCGCGAGAATGCGCGCTTTTATCGGGTCTATGCCGTACTGATAGAGCATGGCCGGTAGACTCCTCCAAGAGGATTCGGAGGACATCGTGAAAACGTATGACTTCCCGTTCCAACTATAAACACGAATTTAGTATTTTGCTCAATCCTCAGATTTGCATGAGCCTATTACATTCCGAGCGAATCGCCGATTAAACCATCGTCCCGCTTGCGAACTCGTCCCAGATCAGACTTCTTCACATTAAGGCCAAACTCTTTCGCAGCTCTGACGAGATTGTGGTTTTCAGCAACAAAGATGCTCGCACCCAGCTCAATTGCCCAGCGCGGGTCCCCATGCACATTGACTGTCGTGCTTCTACCTCCAACGTAATCGTTCTTCTCAAACACTGTGATATCGTACGTGTAATTTGAGTATTTCTGGAGATAGTAGGCCGCCGATGATCCGCCTGCTCCGGCACCTATATGGATTCTTGTTAGCATTTGCTTCACGAATAGTGTCACGTCCTCTCACCTATAATCGCAATTCGTCTCTTAAATGACTCCTCAAGAGCTACGGGAGCATCGAATACATGCTGTCCCAAAACCGCCCCAACCGTGCCAAAAAAAATACACCAAGCGCAGTTTACAATCATATCGAGCAATACAACTACTCTGTAGAACAAGACTGGCTTGCGTATTGCAACGATTGTTACTGAGATGAGTATCCGCGCTATGTCTGTGCCTGGGCTGGTCGAGATGGACAACCTCAGGAAGCAAACTGCGTAGGCACGCTCGAGGTATGCTGCGTATATGTCTACAGCTGTGCCATATATACCTGCTGTGCAATATATTGTTTCGCTGAATTGTCTTTAAGATCGGAATATAATCGTCATTTGGATGAAGGCAATATGCTCATCAATTCCATTCTGCTTCACCGTTGAACTCTATCTGCAGCATGCCCGGAACATGCCGTTAGCTTCATAATCTTTCCGCGTCCGAACTTTAGCCATTCCGGACACAGATAGAAAATGACACATCAGGAATATATGGATCAATTAATGTCACATCTCACTTTCTTAAAATCGTTAGAACATTCTCTAACACTTCTTAATATAGTGACATTGTGCTAGTGCATCTGTTTGAGATCGTTTGTTAAACCAGCAGGAACTATGAAAAGTCCATGCAATAAAATTCTTAATTCACACGTAGATTCTAGCCACGCATAATGTGAGATAGTGATGGCCTAAATGTTTAAGTTTTAATTTAAAAAAGAAATTATATAAAGACTTATACATTGACAAGATACTCCATGTTATCCTTATGAAATGGACCAAATTTGATGGAATCAGCTATCTACAATCCGTCCGTCTGATACCATGGTATCACCTCTTAACAATGAGTTTCATGACGCTCGTCCACGTCATAAAACCTTAGAGACCTTCTCCATCTCTGAATTTGGATCGAATTGGCCCTTCGATATGCGTTCGTATTCCTCGTCGTACATGCCCGTTGATAAGGGGCCATTGCCTCTAAACCGTTTCCTGCATTACACATCAGTGATTTCTATAGAAAATATAGCCCTATGAAGCTAAGAAATAGTAATTCCGCATACCGCATGTCAAAAACTCCACGTCTACAGAGATGATCACTGCGTTAGAACATTCTTCCAACCTTGGACCCCTACAATGGTAAAATACAGTACCTGCATTGTGCATAACTCTTCATCCGTGCAAGACACTGTGCCGGTAAGTCCTTTCGTAGCTCCGGGTTCTCTATACATTCTGAAGGCGTGTGACGATCTATCAGAACACATGGCGATCTTTGCAGGCATAGAGCCAGTCCAGTACGAATATCTTTACAGCTAGCAAGATACTATCAGTATTTTTTCAAGAATAATAATTATGGTTCTAAATACCTCGACGGCATATCGAGATCGAGATTCTATCGCGTCGTTCGCAATCCACATTTCTAAAAGTACCCGAAAATACAGAAAAGTGTCGAACCCGCCAACGCATATTAATGGTTACCCGGTCATTCCCTGAGCCGCACAACTCTGCGTACTGTTTGTAGCTACAGATCCCAATATTCTGAAGCTAGATAAAACCCGTCTGGTTATGAGCCGAACGACAATATTTGTTGATAAACGAAGATATCTATAGAAAATGAGTACTGGTAATTGCTAGAGTTGCAAGTTTTAGCGTTAATTCCTTCTATCGCTTATCTTGGTACACCCAGTAGCAGGTGGGATACTGATAGCACGCATTCTGGCACAACCGACGAGCACGCCATCGAATCGAATACGGAGTAGAGAATAGATCAAGTTTGGCGTTAGATTTCGATTTCAAATTGTGAAAGCTGGTACTGACCAGTTCACCAATATAATATATCTCTGTATTCTATTTTTTTCCTAATGGTTCAGATTTTCAGCTTATTCTTCTGGTCAGAAGTTGAGTTAGTAAAGGCATTAGTTCGACGAGAAATTGGATTAAAGGAGTTTTATCTTACTAGCTATCCGTACACTAATTCGCTTGTCATAACGTTTATTTTGATGATAATAGTATTTTTCAGCTGTCATTCCGGTCGTAGACATGACTTCACATTGGTATGCAGCTAGGCGGGATTGGTTGTGAGTAACGCTTCACTAACCATCTTTGATTTACAGGTCGATAAGTTATGGCCATTTGTGCCTACTGGTGCTACTCTCAATTACTTGGTCCACGGATATCTTATTCACGGCGTTATATCCAGTCGGCTGTTGCTGTTATCAGTCCCGCAGGCTCTATGGGCATTTCATCTTACAATGGACTTTGCTCGTCGAGGCGGATTCAGACCTGGCCATGAAGATCACAGGTGGAAGAAGGTCAAGGGTGCTATGAATGAATGGCAACTGTTTTTGTTTAGCATCGGATACGTCAGCATATTTCAGCCTCTTATGTTGCTTAATATCACCCAGCCGGAGTGTTTGTTATGGGAAGCAGAAGCCGCGGAGCTGAAGCCTGTGGAGTATGCCTTTCTAGCGTTGAACATGTTATTTATACTCACAGAGAACCTCTGCGATCAAGTTTTACAAGGTTGATGATATATCTACTGACTCACTCCAATTATTGTTGCTGATCTATTCTAACTAGGCTACCAGAATGCTAAGGCACATTACCAGGCCACAGGCGACATTTTAGAGGGATACTCTAGAAAGCAGTTGGAACGCGGTTTCTGCACTACGGGCCCATTCGCATATTCCAGGGTATCACATCCCGTGCGTCGAATTGGATGACTGATTTACTGACCACGTTTTTCTAGCATCCGAACTTCCTGAGCGAGCAGCTCATATGGGTGACGATCTATCTCTGGGGTGCCTATGTCTGTGGTCGCCTTTTCAACTGGACCGCTATTGGGATGGTTGTATTCATCCCATTTGTTAGTAGCTCGACTGACGTGACAGAGTCGATATCTGCGACAAAGTATCCAGACTATAAAGTATATCAGCTAAAGGTTGGGAGATTGATCCCCTCATTGAGTAGCAGATGGGTCGAACAAGATGTCAAAAATGAGTAGCATACAAGTCGCTTATTCAAGGAAGTCAATGTTGAACTTAGTTCAATGGATTTGAATTCTATATAAACATATGTCACGAAATTACAACTTAATACTTTCATAGTCACTCCCATAACGCCGCATTCATGATCCCAAAATTGTTAATGTAAAAGAATAAAGCTTTTTCACTCGCCCTTTGATTCTGCCTTCACTACCGTTCCCTCTATGTCTTCCATTGGTTCTCCATCTTGCGTACTTCCGTTTAGTTCAGTAAACGAGCCATTGCTCGTTTGGACTGTCGGCTTTTGGCGGTCGTCGATCATACTCGAGCCAAGGTCGCCAGGCTGTAACAGCTGTTTGTACCGACCTACTCGTAGCCATTTGGAATACATGTCGTCCATAAGCATTTGGGCAACGTCGGCATGACGCACTTCTTGGCGGAATATCGGCTGCTTAAGCAGAGTGAGAACGTGCAAGCAGTTCGGATATCTATTGTCGGCTGTTAACTTCATCGGATCATCCAGGCACAAAAATTTTAGATTAACATTAAGTATTTAACATTTTCTGGCTTCCGCCAGTACTCCAGGTACTCGAGGTAGTTGAGAAACCGTTCATCGTCGAGATAATTATTCTGCGCCAGGAAGTTGACATATTGAGGATTCGCGAGAGCTTGTACAAACTGTTGTATTCGACATTAGCAACTAGAGTCATTAATCGTCGTTCCAATACGTAATACCTCTAATTCGACTTCAAACCTCGACGGAGGGGCCTCAGCTTGTTGATCTGGATCTGATGGGTTGTGTTGTCCCGGTGGCTGCTGTTCCAGTGGATTCTGCATGGAAATAGACGTAATTGGTCTCCGGTTCCTGTCAGGTCTACTAAAGAGTGAGAGGGATTGCAGTAACACGTTGCAAACGGATAAGCGTGTCCAGCGGATATAGTTGATGTCAATTGCGCCGTCGTTGCTTATTCTGCGCATCTTGCCCATCAACATGGGCGAGGCGACCCAGTCTACGATCAACGAGAACTTCATCCATTTGCGGCACTCCATTGCTTACCGCCACAGGTTTGAAACTTACTCAAATCATATTCTCAGCAATCTACGAGCTTGTCGCACTCCGAAATGGCTTCTACGGATTTTCCTGTTCTGCCACCACAGTATAGCGATGGTCCCAACGTCTCTGCTGGAGAGGCAGGAACTGATATTAACGAACCTCAACTAGAGTCTATAAACGTCAGTCCAGGTAATGACCATCAGTCAGCATCAGAAACCAGTAGTATTCATTCTCAGATGCATGCAAGCATATCTCCGCCTACACCTCCACAGTCTCCCTCACCACCTCCTCCACCGCGAAGATATATAGGTGGACTGCTTTCCTTCGAAGAACTAGTCATATTTAGTTTATATCCAATAACGATCGCTCTGGGCAGTTTATTTTCAGTTGTATCATCCGGTCCGGAAAGCTATTTCTCTTCAAAATCAAATGCGTTCAACGTCATCTTCGTCAAGAATGGGTGGTTTTGGACTACTATTGCATTTATGATTCACTGCATACGGCTTCGGATATCAGATCCCAAGAAGCTTGCTGTGAGATATCTTATCGCGACGTCATGGTGGTTTCTGTTCACGCAGTGGTTTGTAGGGCCGCCGATAATGGACAGGGTATTCATAGGGAGTGGAGGTATGTGTTTTGTTCAGGACGTCGATGCCATTCCGGGAGCAGAGAAGCAGGTCCACCCGGTTTGGTCATCAGTGGGTTGCAGGCATGCGAGCGGGGAGTGGACTGGTGGACATGATATAAGTGGACACTCGTTTTTGCTCACGCATGCGAGTCTGCTCTTGTGGGCTGAGATCTTACCTACCATTTTAGATGGAGGTGCATTAGTGCAGCAGGTTAACACGAAGGTGGGTGATCGGAAAGTCGTCTTCGTGTCGCAATGTGCCAACATATTCGTTTAGATTGTATATACACTACTCGTGCTGTGGTGGTGGATGCTGTTGATGACAGCCGTCTACTTTCATACTATCACAGAGAAGGTATAGTCAATTTCTCACTTAGGTCCGCGTATTATACCGCGATCCACTGACACTTTATAGATCACCGGGTGGTTCTGCGGAATTACGTCTTGGACTTTTGTTTACGTTATTGCACCGCGGATTGGCATGTTGAAGTCGGTGGTTGGTGTACCGGGAGTTTGAGAATAGTTGATCCGGGATTGTTTTAAGTCATTTGGTTTCGAATATAGTTATAGATTTTGCATTTGTGGGCAGATACAAGGCATACAAACATTAATATATCTGAACGGCCATAACAAATTCAAGCTGTTGCCTACGACCTGGAAGTTAGGAAGTTGGGTTAGGGCCTTGTTTCAATTGCAAGTGGCTTTCACTCCGCACTCTCGTTCACGACGCGTGTTCTCGAAGATTCGTCGTTACCCGGCGTTCCGAAATCTCGCGACCAAATTTCCCTGTGCTTCGACGTGCAAACGGGGAGTTGGATCGGACTTTACACAAATTGGGGTGCCGAGCGCAAACTTCGGGAACTTTCTTCAATCGCCAGCGCTATACGCTTTATTATTTCGTGGCGGCTTCTTTTCCAAGTGTTTCAAGGTCACTGGATCGTCTTAGTCATTAGATTACCCGTTTAGAAATCAGTTTCTTGATCTTCCAAGTCGTCTCACCACCGCACGTGAGGGGCCATATCCACGAAGCGAATTGGCTTCCCGATATTTTTGCGGCGGCTAAAGCAACAAACACACACAATGAGCGCAGACGTACATATGGCGGAGTCTACACCTACCCCTTGGGCGTCAGCAGAGGACTACAAGGCGCAGGGAAATGCGTCCTACAAGAACGGCAACTACTCGAAAGCTATCGACTTGTACTCGAGTGCCATCGATGTCGATCCCGAGAGCCCGATATATAGGGGTAACCGTAGTATGGCGTACATGCAACTGGGAATGTTCGAGAGGGCTCTGCAGGACAGCAGCAAGGCGCTCGAGTTGAGCGAACAAAATCCCTCGGAATATGGGTCGAACTTACAGAAGACTCTCGTTCGTATCGGCAAAATCCAGACGTCGCTCGGCCTATACGAAGACGCGCTTAAAACCTTCTCTAGTATATCTCCGCCACCCTCTGCAGCAGATATTCAGCCAGCGTTGGAGATGTCGCGGTATTTCTCTCAGGCGGAAGCCATGGCGAGCGGTGGGAACCCCGGTCTGGCGTTGCACGCAATCAGTGGAGCAGAGAAGCTTCTCGGAATGAACGTCACGCCGCCACGGAAATGGAGATTGCTCAAGGGTAACTGCAGCATTGCCTCAGGTGACCTCGATCTGGCCGCCTCACTCGCCGTAAACCTTTTGCGGGAGGATAAGCAGGACTCCGACGCTCTGGTTCTTCGGGGCAAGGTACTGTACGCCCAAGGAGAGAACACGAAGGCGGCTACGCATTTTATGGAGGCGCTGCGAGTGGATCCCGATCATAAGGTTGCGCGATCACTGCTGAAGACCAGCCGAGAAGTTGAGAAGAAGAAGAATGAGGGCAATGACGCCTTTAAGCGTGGCGATCTGCGAAAGGCGCTTGAGTTGTACACAGACGCATTGGATATCGATAAAAACAATAAGGGTACGAACTCGAAGTTGTACTCCAATAGAGCGACCGTAAACTTGCGGTTGAATAAGCTCGAGGATGTGGTCGCCGATTGCAATGCTGCTTTGTCCATAGATCCTAATTTCGTCAAGGTTAGGCGCACTAAGGCTAGAGCACTGGGAAAACTTGAGAAATGGGAGGAGGCTGTCCAGGAGTTTCAGCAGGCTGTGGAAGCTGATTCTTCAGACTCCAACTTGCGATCTGAGCTTCGAGAGGCAGAGATAGAGCTGAAGAAGAGCAAGCGCAAGGACTACTACAAGATCTTGGGCTTGGGAAAGTCCGCAGACGATGTGGAGATCAAAAAGGCGTATAGAAAGATGGCACTTCTTTATCACCCAGATAAGAATCCTGATGATCCATCTGCACACGAGAAGTTCAAAGATGTCGGCGAAGCATATGAGATTTTGTCTGACAGCCAGAAACGTGCACGGTATGACTCCGGCGTTGATCTGCAGGATAACGGCGATATGTTCGGAGGCGGTGGCATGGGCGCGGAAATAGACCCGTCGGTACTCTTCCAGATGTTCGGTCAAGGCGGCGGTAGTGGCATTCCGCCTGAGTTTATGGGTGGTCAATTCGGCGGCAGTGGTTTCGGTGGGGGTTCGCCGTTTGGTGGCCAATTTGGCGGTAGCTCCCCGTTTGGTGGAGCGCAGTTTGGTGGCTCACAGTTTCGTGGTCAGGGTCGGCAAAGAGGAAATCCTGGTGGATTCTATACATTCTAAGGTAGTTGTTAGTAGCATACTTGACGGTATGTATCTGCGGGAGTGTGATGCCAAGGCAGAGTATTATTTGTCGGGATGAAACGTTTGCGTTTGCCTTTTTTTTGGTATTGGCGTGATGTATTGCTTATCGAGTCATAGATTGTTAATTGTTATTTTACAAGAGTGTCAAAAGTGATTTTCCATCTTAATGTACGGTTGCTGCATTGATTTGATGTTAATATTGTTACTTATCTTCTGGAATAGATACATGTACATCCTTCGCATGATACAAACTGAATCTTTACACTTTACACTTTTATTGACTTCTGTAATTCTCAGCGTGCTGAGACGCGACGCGTAGGTTTGTTTATCATTGAGCTACAAAGCATTGAGGAATACTGGCCCATGCGTCGAACCGGACCTGCAGCTGGGAAAACTCAATGACTATAACGCATGTCTTCTCCTGTCGGCGCAAAAATTATAGCTCTGTCCTTCATTTTATATTCTGTCGTACTGTAGCAGCTTTTGCCATGGCTCCTATATCAAGGGCAAATTTTCAGGAGAATATGCAGGCAGGCATTCCAGTCGTACTCCAGCCTTTTCGCATAGTCAACGAAGATTTCAGAACATCATATATATAATTCTATAATAATTAAAACAGTTCCTCAATGTGCGTGGTTTATGTGGCGATGCAATCATTATCCGTCAACAGGACTGATCGAAAATGGCAAACGAACTCGAAAATATAAATTGTGAAGTCCCCTGTTTAAATTTGCCCTGTAGAGTCTCGCAGGCGATATACTTTCTGCTGTATCGCACAACGGAATGAGTAGTTTCCGCATCATAGATGCAAGCAGGGATTATTTCCTACTTCGGGCTGGGAATGGACCTTCGCGATGCGCGTAACAAAGTTTCATTCCAGCTCAGACGCGTTGGTACCCAATCAACAAACATAGCCTTGCCACCATTTGAATTTTCATATTGATGCTATTCTTCGAAAAGTCGATATGTCAGGAATAGCATCGCCTACCCCTCAATGGACGACAGCAAAATGCCACAGAGTTCTTAGGCCCCTCAGTTCTAAACTGCACTCATTTAGAAGCTGGATTGGATCATATCCGTCTTTGGTGCACAACGCTTCACAGCATGAAAACGATGATGCGGTTTCGAATACTGCATTGTCGTGGGACAGGCATGAACGAGTAGGAACATCCAACAGAGACTCAAGACGACTGTTAAGGAAGTATTGTTCCCGGCCATCGCTGGCGCAATCGAAGGCAGGAACGAATTTACAGAGCAAGTCTGGCAGAGGCAGTGAGCAAGCAGATAGGGATCGAGTGGATGTAGTGCGATATTCAGATCGAGCGGATGCTATGCTAATGTCGCTGCGTGACAAAGTGTCTCCCGCAGTGTATTCTGCTTATCGATCAATCTTCCATGCGTTCCATCATTTCTTGACACAGACATACGTGCAGCCAAAGACATTAGCTCAAAAGTCTGCTATTGAGCTGGGCAAGTGTGTGGTCTATACGTTGGGCAGTGTCGCGGAGGACGACTGGTACGATGGCATGGAGGTTCTTAAGTTTTACAAGAGATTTATTGCTATTGGACATGGCGTGTCGTTGGTTGCAAGAGATGTTGAGTTATTTAAGGAGCTGATTCCAGCACTGGTGATGGATTGCGTCGAGCATGAAGCTTTCGAAATGGTATGTGGACAAGTGAATAGAGTTGTTCTGAACTCCGCTAATTGTACTAGGGACTTTTGCTGTTTAAAGCGTCTCTCGAGGTTACTCCAGCAGAATCAATACTTGCGCAAGCAGACTTGCTTCTCAGTCTAAGTGGTCACGTCAGATCATCGCCATATTTGCTACTGCAATATCTTGCACAAAGTCTCTCAGTGCCTGTCATCACTCATACAAATTTCCCTAAAATTTTCGACCGACTACTTCAAGAAAAGAGTTATGAAGCATTCGCTACTGAACCAAATCTCCGAGATCTGATATGTCATATCTTCACATTTAGCAAAAAAGAAGTCAGGCGGCCTAGTCACGTTCATTTCAAGCAGGTCGAGACTACCTTACTGCAGCTCTCGTCTCTCGTTGCACGGCATTACGTACTTTTTGACTCAGAATTCATATCGCGAACCATAGACGCTCTTGGGACGTCGGCCTCTCGATTCAATTGCACTTGGAAACTTCTATGCATTCAGCAGTCCCTCCAGGGGCAGGTTCGCGACGACTTCATAAACTACTTCTATTCTTCCACGACAACACCGTCAGCCTCTTTCGCCATTAAACCGCAACTTCGAGTTGCACTCCTGGGTGTCTATACGGACTTTGAGACCCAGATAAAGCCAATTGTCGAGCAGCTCATCCCGACGATCCCGAAGTTTGCGATCACACTTTCGCAGTTGTTCGCGTCAAAAAAGCGGCGGATTGAGATTCTGGCGTGGCAGGCAGAAGTGGAGAAGAGGGCAATTGTTATGGATAGGACGCTACGGACGAAGAAGTGGACATTTGACGAGTCGATTGAAGAGTGGATTGAAGTCCAGGATGTGGTTCAGTCTTTTAGTTTGCTGTCGAATAGTGGGAGTTCAGATGATGAGAGTGCGGGAGTGCATGTGATTGAAGAGTCGGAAACCGAGATTCAAGAGATGGATGCCGAGCACGTCGCCCATGCAGATCCAATGTTTGGCCAGGTTGAGTCATCACTGCGAAGAGGTCACGGGTTTCGTGGGTTTCGAATTGATGAAGCGAACGATGCAAATGATAGCGAGCCGACCCATCACTCGCCTTCGTCCTCACCTAAGCCGTCGCTATCTAGTTCTCCTGCGACTAGTATGGAACCCAAAGTGCGTACCTCGGGACTGTTATTCATGCTACAGCCACCATCGTCAGTCGCTACATTGACTCCACGATCCACGAAGAGAATCCGAGAGAAATATTTCAAGCTTCTGTCAACTCCAGCTAGTATTAATCAGGATCAGCGTCCAAAGCGATCGTGGTTTGATCGAGACTTAGTTCCGATGTCACAATCTGCTGATCCTGAAGAGAGCGAGGATTATGAATCAGATGATCATCTACACTCTGACGATTTGTCGGGATATCAGTCGCCTTTGAAAGGACGGAAGAGGGTTTCGTCAATAGAGTCTAGTGTTCAGGCCGCGCCGAAGAAGTCGCGCCGTAAATATTCCAGTTGGCGCGAGCCAAACGCAGTTCTGGATCTGAGTCAGTCGTCTATACAGTCATCGTCGCAATTAGTAGACGAAGACGAAGATGAGCTGTCGATGACGGTCCAAGAATCAGGACGCGAGCCTCTGGGCGATCTCAGCAACTCATCGAATCTTCATCATGAGTATCGGCAAACGATACCGAGACGAAGCGGAACGCATGCGAATAATATGGAAATTACAAGAAAGCGAGATCAGGCATATGACGGAATTGAAAACTACAAATCAGCCATGGAGGATGACGATGAAATATGCGCATTTTAGGTTCGCTGTGTCAAATATAAACCTATCGTGCAAGCTAGTAGTCACCTTCAAGATTGCGATCTGATGCAAAATCCCTGAGTCTGCCTTTCATATACTGCCCATGGCTGCTGAGGTAACGAGCCGTATGGCTAAAGTGAACTGTCCGAGTATAAGAAAAATCTTTTATAGAAATCAATCGAATATCATAAGGGTGTGTCTCGAGGAGTTTGTAAGTCTACCAAGTTCGCGCTATCTGCGCCGACGAAGGCGCGATGACAAACACTCGGAAAGCGGCATCGCAATCAAGCAGAACCATCATATGTACCGTAGCCGGCATTCGATATCCGTCAGAAAGAAAGCTAAGAGAGGGATAATGCCAAGAAGCCGTGGTTTATAAACTGGAAGGGGCCACTTTAGACGGAAGCAAACGTGCCGGTGAGCCGTTTGAGCAGGCGACTGTGGCTGTGCGACCAGTCCTGCGGTCGGAAAGCGATGATTGAAATCTCCTAGACGCGTTTGCTAGCGGTCGTGCCGATTACCCGTGTCGGTACCCTTAAACGTGCACGAGCCACACAGCTAAATTTTACTCATCTTGAGGAAGTTAAAGCTTATTTTCGGACTTACACTAGAGGCAGGTATATTGCCCGTGCAATTCAGTATTTTTAAGATCCCAATATGCGCCAAAAAATTGAACTCCAAGAAGTTACTCTTGATAGAACAGGCAGTTTTGATGGCCTTTCATTGTTCCCAGGAGCGCGCTGCACAAAGCTGGACAACAGCTTAACTTATAAGGTGCAAACAGTGCAGCCCGCGCCGCAGATATGGCATAAACATTCAAGTGTCCCTGTTGCAGGTGTACGGATAATCGGCACGAATTCAGAAACTTCATCGGAAGCAGCCGTGCATCCCGAGCAGCTTCACAATCTGCCAACGTCTCAGTCTTTCATATACGCATTTTCCATTTTGCCTCTATTGAATGCTGGTCTGTTCGAGACTTCATGTAAAGAGGTTCCTAACGCAGTTTGTTACTGATAATATAGAATAAGGATGTGCGTTTTATTTCGTTGGTTTAGCCTAACAGCCATCTCAAGGATATCATCGTTTCACGTAGGGGTCAATGACTGAGAGGTCGTGTGCGGCTGGCGGAAGTTGCGTTCGAAGACACGAAGCTAAGCGAGACAAGTACAATGTAAGGCTCTCGAGATACCTCTTTGCCAACGTACTCTTTTTGACATCTTAGAAATTGGATGGCCGCTTCAGACTTTAGAAAGCTCAGAAGAATGAGAATAACTGTAGAGAATGTACGGCAAAGGCAACAAAAGAGGCCGAGAGTGCATCCGCTCTCACAATGAAATAGAGAAATTTATTATGGCGGTGTGTCTCTACTAGCCATGACAAGAAACTGCCGCCTATTTGTAATTACTTATATTATATCGTAAAAATTCCATATCTAGAGTGTAAAGTATTATTATTACGATCCTTTCAGACAGTAAATTGTGTTGGCATGTGGTACCTTGTATAAAAATTCGAGCCTTACCCAACGATGCCACAACGAGGTCGCGTGTCAGCCACACACGTTTTGTGGGTACGCCGCGATCCACTCCGATACCCTTCAAACTCAACCAGACTCAACCTTTCCCTTCACAGGTAGCGGACTAGGAAATTGATACTGGCACGAAAAGTTCTTCGTGCCTCTTCACAATCTTCCCTTGATCGTCGACTCTGATACTGTCTGCTTGACGACTGCTGCTGGTTCTGTGCGTCAAGGTTGACATGGATCCGCCACTAATAAGATCGATCCAGCCGTCCAGGGGATTGCCGGGTATTCAAGCCACGAGTGCACTATTTCTTGCCGCAGAAACTACAGATCAGAGATGCTTCGTGCGTCGTGGTTATTCGGCACAACCGTTCGGCAATCTGTATAAGCTTCCGCGTTCCCAGACGGGTTCTGCCTGCTGTCAATCGTTTTCGCTGGCGCATTTATAATCGACCTTTCCCTGCTGCTGATTCTGACTCCTCGCCCTTCTCTTCTTATTGTGCTTGTGCTCCCTTTAACACAAGAGGCTTTTGTCCCGTTCTACAGCACCTACTGCCAGCAGTCTCCACTATTCACCATGACAGAAAGAGGATGCAATTCACACACTCGCGCCACAGACTCGGAGTCCACTACCTCCACCATCCAGCTTGAGCTTCAGAGATCCAATCAGCCCTACCTTCACACTGTGAGCCAGCCCATCACCGCCCTCGACGCGTTCAACTTCCCTGTCGGCGTCGTCCAATCGACTGCCGATCTTACGGAGTATATTTCACCGCAAGCGGCGGGGTTCATCGCCCAGTCTGATGGATACAAGCTCGTGACGTTCAGTCCAGGGGACAAAGAGAACCCGAAGAATTGGTCAAAAGCGTATAAATGGTATTGTACGATGATGGTCGCGCTACTTTGCTTTGCGGTCGCATTTGGATCGGCGGTTGTAACTGGTGATTTAGAGGGCATTGCCGTGGAATTTAACGTGTCGATTGAGGTTGCTATTTTGACTGTGACGCTGTTCGTCGTGGGATTCGGTATGTATTTGATCTGCCTTGCAAGAGAAGGTTATTACTACTAATTTCTAATGTATTCTCAGGCGTCGGTCCCATGATTTTCGCTCCAGCTTCGGAACTTTGGGGACGCCAGGTTGTTTACATATCGACCCTCGGCATCGCGCTTGTTTTCATCATACCTTGCGCTGTGGCGAAGAACATTGGCACCTTACTTGTCTGCCGACTCATCGACGGCATCGCCTTTTCGGCGCCAATGACTCTCGTGGGTGGCACATTGGCTGATTTGTGGAACAACGAGGAGCGTGGAACAGCAATGGCCACATTCTCTGCCGCTCCATTCATCGGCCCGTGCATCGGCCCTATCGTCGGTGGTTTCATTGGCGATAACACCTCATGGCGGTGGATTTATTACGTTTTGCTCATCTTCACTGGCGTTATCTACGTTTTCCTCGTGTTCACTATCCCTGAGACTTATGCCCCGACTATTCTCAAGCGACGTGCCAAGAAGCTGAGAAAGGAGACCGGCGATAACTCCTACGTCACTGATATCGAACGCAGCCCGCGTCCGCTTGCCGATCTTATCAAGATTAACTTGTACCGACCGTTTATCCTGCTCTTTGGAGAGTTGATTGTGTTTTTAATCTCGGTCTACATGTCGGTTATTTATGGGTTACTGTACATGTTTTTCTTTGCGTAAGCGTCAATTTTGGTTAGTACTTGAAGTGAATACTAACATTTGACAGTTATCCCGTCGTTTTCGAGGAAGGCAAGAACTTCAAGCTCGGTCCCGTGGGTCTCATGTTCATCCCCATCGCTGTAGGCGTCATTTGCTCGGCTCTTATCGCACCCTTTGTCAACCGCCACTACGTCAAGCTTAATAAGAAGTACAATGGGCGTCCGCCGCCAGAGGTGCGTCTCATCCCCATGATGGCCGCCTGCTGGCTTATCCCGATTGGTCTCTTCATCTTCGCTTGGACAAGTTATCCTCGGCTCGTCTGGGTCGGGCCCTGTCTCGCTGGGTTCCCCTCTGGCCTCGGATTCTGCCTCCTTTACAACTCGGCGAATAACTATCTTGTCGACTCGTACCAGCATCACGCTGCGTCCGCCCTCGCGGCCAAGACTTTTCTCCGCTCGATGTGGGGCGCCGCCGTCCCGCTGTTCACCATCCAGATGTACCACCGTCTCGGAAACGAATGGGCTGGATCGCTCCTCGCTTTTATGGCTCTCGCGTGCTGTATTATCCCGTACCTATTTTACTTTTACGGAGCTAACATCAGATCGCGGTCGAAGTTTGCGTATTCACCGGACGATGAAATGGCTGAGAATGATTTACACCCAATGGAGAAGGAGGTGAAATAGAAGACTGTTACCGTATAAATAGAGAAATAAGTGACACTTGTATATTTTGCATTCACGGGAATGATGGCACGATGAAAATATAATTATCTCGTGCCTGGTGAACTGTGGTTTAGATTATACGCGTCGCGTGTGTTGGAAGGCGTTCGTTGTAGATTTTCATTGTCGATAAATTACTAGTTATTGCGCATAGGTTTGTTGCACGTGTCTTTTAGTAAGACAGGTTGCTATATTTTCTTGGTTTTTGAATTTGAGATGTAGTTTATTATGCATATAATTGGAATAAGAAGGAGTTCACTGTAGGAGATACTCTTAGTTACGCAGGACGTCATTCTTGTCCCTGTTACGGATAGCTTCCTGGATAACGAATTGATTGCAATTGATCAGATGCTGGGAGGTTGAAGCGAGACTTTCTCTCAGTTAACAAATTAACAACAAGTCCAGTTAATCAGAGCTGCTACCATCTGTAATAGACGCAAAAGATGTTTTTTGATAATTTAAAGTTCGGCGGATGTGGCTCGGTCCATCATGCGGCTCAGCTCATCGCACGCGCATCCAAGACAATAGACGGAACGCACGTACAGTATGTACTATATATGTAGAGATACATGAAACAATTCTAAAACCGCTCTCTTGGCACGTTGATGAGGTACGCACTGCTCTTGCTGATCAGAATAATAGTAGACATTTGAGATCAACTGAGATTGTGGATAGTCTGCATTTCTTCGGAATTGAGCTGGCACCAGCTAATGCAGTCCTCGCAGATTTCGATAATCGTGGGAAGCGGGATACGACTTCGTCATTGATTGCATACTGCGTAGAATGACGCTCGTTACCGCCATTGCATAGTATAGCTGAGAGGCTGGTGACATATAGAGTGGAACTATACTTGTTTTGATTGATTTCTGCGTCAATCTTTATTTCTGCTTGCCGCCTTCTCGGCCGCTCCCTGTGCCGGTCCTTGTATCAGTCCCACTTTCGCATGTTTATAACAGATATTGCGACGTGGAGGTGTACCTTCACCAGTTCCATCCAACGTTCTGATTGTCTCACAATTCCTGCACCAGCGATTCTTAAAACTCAGTGATACGTCACCGACATAGAGCGAAATCGGCGCACTGCTCGAAGATCAGTCTTTGTCGTCCAGTACTGTAGTTCGGCTCTGCAGCGACCTGATTGTGTTCCTCATTTCCATTTATACGTCAGTTATTTATAGACTTCCGTACGTTTTGACTGCTTGTGTAATCTAGCTGACTTAAACTTGCTGTCGTCCCAAGACGCTGTACAATGCGAAGGTACCTCGTAACCTACCAGAAGGGCAAGACCTTCAAGCTCAGTCGCATGAGCTGATGTTTATCGCCGTCCTGTTGGCGTTATAATAACACCATCAACCGCCACTACGAGCAGCTCTCCAAGAAATTCAACGGTCTTCACCCATGAGTGGGAATCGTCCCGATGACGATGATGATTCTCTTGCTTCTTTCCCGTAGGTCTCTCTACTGCGACTGGGCATTTTTGAGATTCATAACAATGATGATAACATGTTTATGATCAAAGATATAATTGTACAATCTGACAAACTTGACGCAAAAAAAGAAAGTAAATACATTTCAACGTTCCAGAAAATGGGAACATAATATTGATACCATACTTAGAAGGTGTTATTTACTTAAAACCACTGATATATCTTACAGATTCAAATCTCCAACATCATCATCGAAGAAATCGACGACATCCAAAACTGGCCCTCTCTTTACTCACTCTTCGTGTCTTCCACCCAATTACTCTTCAGCTTTGGGAAGAATCTCCCAACCTTCCTCTGATACTCTCTATATTCCGGATACTTTGACGCAGTGATATTCTCCGTGAAGAGAGTGGACCCTTGAAACAGTATGATATAACCAATCGGCCCGATGATCGTCCAATTGAAGGACTTACCAGTGAGGAGAACCGTCCAAAGATAGGGAAGTGTCCAGATGCATTGCTCGGCAAGGAAGTTTGCGTGCTGTGCTTGTCAGTTTAATTATTTAATTTAATGCAATCCATATTCACGAGGATTAAGATGCAAGGCTTACCCTTGAATAAGCGAACAACCCTATAGTGCAGAACCCACGCTCTAACTGCCGCCTAGTGAAGCCTTTCGAAACTTCTCCTGTCTCTCTATAGTGGCACTTGGAGGTCTGGTAACCTACATTCCCACAACGCGTAAGTCACTCGCTTGAACCTCGGCGTAATATAGTACTCACTCCACATAAACTCATCCGCCGAAGCCTCCACTAAAATGCATAACACCAACGCCAACGCAAACATACTATCGCCTATTGTCCACTTCTGCCTCGCCGTCTCCATAAAAATACAGGCAGGTGAAGTGATATCGAGCAATATAATGAGCTGAATTACGCTGATAAATACGATACTGAAGGCAAAAAATTGGAGCTTGGACATATAAGACCGCAAAAGCGACCATCTGTAATCCTCGACGCCAGAATATCCCCCCTTGCGTGCAAAATTGTAGGTTAGACGGGTGGACCAGAAGAGCTGGATGGAGAAGTAGACTAGCAGACGCCGGGATACTATGCCGTTCAGGAGCGAGTGGAGGAGGTAGCTAAAGATCGTGGCGGTGGGGAGGACAGACCAGAGGCGGTCGACCTTGCCAGAATAATTAGCTTCGTTGGAGACATAAACACAATTCACAGTACGCTTATACCTGAGAAAAATCATTTGTGAGAAAACCAGCGATGAAGACCAGAATCATCAATAAAATGTGGAAGAACAGCGCACTCGTGAAGGGGTAGCTCGTGAGATAGAACTCCTTGAGTCCAATTTCTCCTGTCAGAAACTTCTGTAACAGCTCAGCCTGCAGCCAGAAAAAGGCCTCATTGACGCCAACGGTATGTAGTATTATCGACAACATTGCCTAGGAAATGAATTTATAGGAATTAAAGGGAGCATGCGTGTATCCAGTGCATTGCAGGTCGAATGATTCTGTAGTTGGCGCGGAACTTTGAGATTTTCTCAAGCCCATACGTCATCGCCTCGGACCCTTAACGCTCTGCAAGAATTTATTGTTAACTGGGCAGAATTTCTTCTCGCATACTGTTCACACGATCCACGGCACAGACGAGATAATTAAGCCAACGCATAATCTTATTTCACATACATAGCAATGGACAATTTATCACTATTTCCAACTATCAAATATCCCGTCGGTACTCGAAATGGACATTGTCAAAGTGAATATAACACACATAGTCCTAATAAATAAACAAAGTTTTCAAGTTACGAGGAAATCATAGAAGTACAATAATTTATGACCCTACTAAATACTAAAAGGAAGTAAGCGCAAGGCGCTTAGATGTACCACATAGAGCCAGCAAGCGAGGGGTGTAGGGGCTTGACGTCCTTGACCTCCACGTTAGCGTCGTCGTTTCCACTGCCACCGGTTCTGCCAGAGACAAGAGACGCCGAATCGTCCTCGCGATTCTCCTCATGGACACGACCACGCTGGCCAGCCAAGTGAGCATAGTACACGGGAGGGCACAGAGAGACAGATGTAGTGGCACGAGCAAAAACGTAACACATATTGTAAACAAAAGCCTGGAACAGGTCGACTGGCATTTTGTTCTCATCATGGATAACATGGTAGTGGACTGGTCTCGCCGTACCCTGGAGAGCAACATGAGAGACGAGGTAGAAGTCGTACTCGGACGGGTGCGTAATATCTCTCTCAATAACGGTACCAGGAAGAACGTTGCCATTGCGATCCCCACCGTTTCGCTCTGCGGGGAAGACACGAGAGTGATGACGCTTGGAGCAGATAGTGACGGTGATGAATGGCTTATAGCCAGCTGACAGTGACTCGCACGCCTTCTTGATATCTGCCAATTCCTGATCGATAATTTGCTGGTACTGGCCCTCAGACACACCATCGCGGAAGTAGAAAATACGCGCTGGAACCTTTCCTGTGTTTTGTCTAAACTGCCGGAGTAAAGTCGTGACGAAGACGTTGATATTGCGTGAATTGATAATTTCAACTCTATGACCGTTCGTGTTGACAATGCCAGCGTACCGTGTGGCTTGCAGATCCAACGAACCAACCATGGACGCAAAAGACGCTCTACCAGATCCAGGAGCAGGGTGAGAGACATCTGCACCCAGAATGATAGTAGGCTCCTTGCCATAGAGTGGGTAGGATCCCTTGTCGAGGTAAACATTGGAACCACCGAGCTTGCAGTTGACCTTCAAATCGACGTTTGCACAATATTGAGGCTTGGCTTGTTCCACATGACGGATCTGAACACACTGTGAGGTTACACCAAGACCAATGTCACAAGCAGCTTTGATAGAGCTGTACGGCTCAGAAGATTTCGCGGTGAGAATGAAAAGTAAAATTTGCGGTCGCTTCGAAACAGCATTACCAGCCGCATTGAAGATTTCACGAACGTTGCTGTTCATGTCACGCTGAGGAGAAGCATACAATATTGGGGGAGTACGCTGGGTGACAGTACCACCCTGCTGCTGATGAACATTGATGAATGATCGAACAAAGTTCTGGACTACTTCCTCAGGAACACGGCGAGGAGGAGCGAACACCATAACACCCCATGACTCCAAAGCAGAAGGCGTAGCCAACTTCTGTCCAATCAAGTTCCACCTTCCATCACGGGGCATGAGAGTAGGTTGCTTGCTACCAGATCCATATGCAATGGTAGGCGAAGGGAGGATGCGACCATCGGTCACGATCATCTCCGGGTTAATGCGCATATTGTAAGCCTTCAAAACGGGATCATTCTCCCAATTGAGCGTCTTGACATTTTGGCGGATAGTGTTCATACGCACATCTGGGCGCTGTGCCGTCACTTTGATCATGTCTGCCGTTTGGCGATCCCCCAGCTTATATGGATAGCGCTGACCTTCCTGAACAATAGCCAACTCGAGAGGGAAGTTGGCACCCTTCTTGGTCTTAATCAGAGGAAGTGACGGATACCTCAAACGAATGTTGTAGGTACGAGTGAAATATTGGGCTACTGACAGTGTTTCGCCTTCTCTAGTGTCGAAGGTAACCCTGTCGGCGCCCTCATCAGTGAAGCCGTCCACAATGAAAATTTTCTTCTCGTGCTCAGGGCCACGATACTTGATGAAAAAGCCGAGCTTCTTCAAACGCCGAAGCTCTCGGCGGCCATTGGGCTCAGAAAGACGGCGGACAGTATCATCAGGCGATCCTTTCATGAGATTAGAATGAGCATTCCCAGAACATTAGTATAATGAGGAAACTTACTGAGACCCATGAACTTCGTAATGAGATCCAACATAGGGCCAGCAGACCAGAAAACTGTCGTAGCAACGTCAACGTTGACGGTAAGCTGACCCATGGAAGCACGAACGGACTGGAAGATACCCTTCCACGCCTCAACACCACCCTCAAGAGGAGCAGCACCCTGCTTCTGGAAGAAAGAGCGCTTGATGGCGATAAGACGCTTGGATGGCGTTTCACGGAGTAAATGATCAAGGAAATTGATGGCAACCAGAACTTCATTGTCCATAGTATAGCGGTTGTTGATATATTCTGTCAGTATTTGCATGGAAACAACACCAGACTTGCGTATCAAGAAACGATGCTTATTGGAGCGACCAGGTCTCGCAGGACGACCTAACAAATTAGCCTATACTTACGAAGATAACTAGCTACACACTGAAATTGCAGTACGAACCCTCATCCAGGTCAATGACGATCGACAACTCGTCGCCGAACGCAAGTGGACCACGGGACCACGCAAGGCGGTTACCTAGACATCGCAATTAGAGCTAAATTCATGATCAATAATCAGACTAGAGAACCATACCATCGAAGATGATGGGCTTTCCAGTCTCGCCCAGTTTCTCCTGAACAGCTGGATGGTTCCAAATCTTCTTGATCAAAGCACGGGTATCAGAACCAGCATTAATTTGGACCTAGTCATAGTTAGAACCTGCTTTATGACAAATGGAAATAGTGACTCTCGTTCAATGAGCCACTCATACAAAAATCCACAAGGCTGCACATTGGGTAATAGCACTCACATCGTACTGAATAATTTCGACATCGGGGAATGAAGTGACACGGAAGTGATTTACGTGGAACTTAGTGGCACGTCCAGCACGGCCGTAACCAGGACGCTTAACAAAATTCTATAAGACAAAACACCTGCTTAGTAAATCAAATAGGAGATTAAGAACAGAAGGCACGAAGCCGCTTTGAAGCGGCACGCACTCCTCGCACGATCGAGGTCCACATACGGTCAAAGCCAAAGGGCTCTGCTGAGGATTCACGGCAGCCATAACAGAGAAGAAGCGAATGACGATGCAGCGGGTCCGGAATGGATAGCTGCGGACGGAGTCACTGATCGAGTTATTTGTGGTGATGAACTAAGACGTTGAAGTGTCCTTTGTGTGATTTCGGGAGTATCTTATTCGGCCCCCCCCCCCCACACACACACAGATACCCGGCTTTTTATCACGTGAGCGACGACGCCTTTCCACATTTAGTTAGGCTATTCGTCCTTCGGTATAGCGCGGAGAGCTTTGCACAAGATGTCTGAATTCTCTTTTTCCAACACAGCATGAGCGCCAGGAATCCAGATTCCAAACTCATCACGCACCATGAAAGTGAACAGACTATAACCATGGACATTGGTGTTATACGTAGAGTCAAATAGCGTAAGATATCCTCGTCGACGAAGAACAGCGATCCTCTGCATCTCGGCAAACACAAATCCCAGCACTCTGTTCCCTTCTCCATCGTAAGTCACCAGTTTCTGACAATGCCAGGAAATTTAAGGCTTCAGTGATATCTTCTTCTGCTGTGAGATCCATTTTGGGAGCACGCTCATCTGGATTTGACTTTATCGCCGATTGCTGGATATTGATGATCTCCTGGGTGCGAACATGAGCACCTCCAATCTCCGTAAGAATTTGTCCTCCACGCAAGCTCCTCTCACCTGACGATGACTTCAGAATTGATGATGGTGCGTATAATTTATCTGCCTCCATCTTCAGCCCCTCGCGCACCTTCGAATTTCTCTTTAACTGATCTGAGCGATCCAAATTATGAGAATGACCATCCTCAGTGGTTCGCATAAGCGTGAAAGATGTGGCCGCTCCCGACTCATTTAGCTGCACGACGACTTTCATCTTCATTGCACA